>APFE031416427.1:146050-160236 GCA_000404065.3 Pinus taeda | reverse complement strand
GGGGGGGTGCGATCCCCCCCTGCTGGGGGGTCTGGGGGCCAGCAGTCCCCCGGCGGGGGCTCGGGGGCAGCGCCCCTGAAGCTAAAAACAGATGTAAAATTTCCTTGTAAAAGTATAGTAATTTCTAGTCAATCTGGATCGTTCATTAGGTGGATGATCTAACAGTAGAAATTATGTTTAGTTTAGGGTGCTCTCTTTGTATGAGGGCATTGTATTGAGTCTATGTGATATATGTGTATTCTCCAAGCGAGAAGCAGAGAAGTGAGACTGTGAGAGAATATAGAGGATATTACAGTGGATCTACTATAGGTTGTGTCTCTTCATTTTGCTGGATAATAGAAAGGAAGGACTAGTTGTTCGGGGTGGACGTAGCCCAAACTGGGTGAACCACATATATCTGTGTCTCTCTTGTTTTATGCATTTTCTATGTTTATATTTCTGCAATATTTTATGTGTTCCATTGCTCCGTAATATATAATTTGATAAGAAGTCTGGGTTAGATCTTCTCATTGAGAAAAGAGATAGGTTATTCACTTGCAAGTCATTCATAAAGTGGGAAAGAAATTGTAATATATTCTTTATTTAACCATTTAATGCAAATAGGCTTGAGGGGCTTTTCACAGTTGGGTATCCCTAGAAAAATATTGTGCATGTATTTTTTTCTTATTGCATGTTTGCAAATGTTGTTCTAAATTGTGAATTAAATTCCACAAATCAACAGAGTAGAATTGTGTCTCTTGATTTTAGATTAAACTTCTTGAGAAGTTGCAATTATATCACCATATTTCTACAGGGTCAATTTAGTGTTAGTATCATCAACATATCTTTTCCACCTAGTGGGCTTCAACAGATATGAATCAAGAAATTTCTTCTCAAAAATTTCCATGAAGAGATTAGCAACAATGAGTGAAATTTAAGGGGGGGGCCATTGCTACATCTAGAATTTGTTTGTAGTACCTCCTTTGGAATTTTAATAACATATAATGGAGAAACAATTCAACTACTTTGGTAGTTTCAAGGTCCACAACTTCTTTCACAACTTGAATAGCTTCATTTAAATAAACCTTGGTGAATAGAGAGGTTATGTTAAAACTAGTAATTATGTCATTGGATTCAACTTTTTCTTCATTGATAGGCCTCAAGAATTAACTAGAGCATTTTATGTATGAAAAAAAATTCCTACAAGGGGTTTTAAGATATAATATACATATCTAGCCAACTCATAAGTTGGGGAACTAATGATGTTGACTATTGGCCTAAGAAGAATACCTTCTTTATGGATCTTGGGAAGTTCATAGATGGCACATATGTTTTGAATTGCATGGGAGTGAGTATACTAATGGAATTAATTAAACTTTAAAATAAATGCAATTTAGGGGATTGAGGCCTCTTTCATTGTTCCATTTACTATCAGGGTTCTAGGGGCTAAGAGAATTGCATGCTTGGTTAGTGAGCTTGTCAGAGAGTTGAGATCTCTAATTACATGCTTATATTGAGTGTTTGAATGATATACATATGATTCATGACTCTCTGATATATAGAATTTATTTTAGTATCAATTGGAGTCAAGCCAAGATTGAGGTTTTTGATAACATTGCTACAATATCCCATAATGATGAGAGACTTGACAAGAAGGGAATTATGTAGGGTTAATCCTTGAAGAAGACCATACAACTTAACCTTATTGTTAGAGGCTAAACCAAATCCCAAAGAATAAGCCATTTGTATTTTTCCTTTAGGGCCATATAGATTGCACCCCCCAACACCGCCCACACCCCCCCCCCCCACAGCACACACACCCCCCAATCAAGAAAAAAAAAAAAACAAACAGAACAATATGCCTTCCACCCCAACATCCCCTAATTTTTCTAGTAAAAAGAAAAGGAAAAAAAAAATTATAGGCTGATGACAATTAAATAAGAAACCTCCAATGTCAACTTCAAAAAAGTAAGTGTAGCAATCTAATCTCAAAACACTAATTAAGGTGCCCAATCCACTCTCTAGGGTTATGATCTTGGTATGGTCTCAATATCTCCCCCTTCTTTATAATTAGCCATAGTTTTGAATTCCTTAGGTGGGATGAAGAGACATAATGAATTAGATGTTGTATATATGGATAGGGAATAAAAATCTCTATCTACTAAAAAATTTGTTTGAAGCCAATAGAACCTTGGTCGATGGTAGACCCATTAAATAAATGGAAAAAAAAGCATAAATAAAAATGAGAAACAAAAAAAAGAGAAATCTTATATTTTCATAGAATATTTCATGAATCAATTTAGAAGTGAAGGAACATTTTATATATTTAAAAATTATAAAAGAAGTTGTGTCATACACTTACATTCATTAAATTGTATAAGTTCCATGTAGATTCAAACTGCTAATTGTAATTTGCTAAAACAATAAACTTGAATCTACTCTACTCATCAAAGGAAACAATTAAATGATCGCGAAATCATGAAGCATACAAGAGAAATAATTCAATAAACACATTATGCAATGATTTCTTGGGGAAATCCATTGCTAAAAACCCATATTATATTTATATTGCATTAATCGGAAAATATGAGAATATTACAATGCTTTGCTCAAGCCCAAGCAACCTCTACACTATCTCTATTTGTCTCACAACTTTCTAGACAAGCCTTGGCCAATACTTACCTAATTTCCTGCTTGCCCAAGTCCCTATTTCCTTGCATTGTTTCCTTGGGAATTAGACCCCTAGTAATTAGGGAAATTCCTCAATTGGAATTGCGCAATCCTCATAGACCTTCCTCTGACTTAATGCACCACCTGTACAATTTAAATGATTATACAATTGATAGTACATTGTCCCTGAACTTTAATCTCAACTTGGTAACTCTTAAATATGAAATGCATGAGTTAATTATGATTGAATCATTAGTTAACTAGTCGATCACTATAAGCAATGCCCCACTCCTATACCTCCCACTAGTTCCCCCAACAGTTGTAACTAGTTTAACTAACTTTAACTCAGTTAAACTGAATTAATTAACTACAACTCAAAATAAACTAAACCAGGGCTCCTATAAAGTAGGAGACACTCTACATGATTCAATTTAGACCCTCAATTCGAATTAATTGAGCCAACTAAGTCAAATTAACTTATTCAACTAATACAAGTTGTCATGTGATGTGGAATTACAATTTTATTCCTAATTTAATTCAAGGACAAAATTAAATTATGATTTTATTGTTGCAATTTCAACACTTCCTCTCTACAAGAAAGGGATTATATGCTACCTCGATAAGAATGTACTCCAGCAACATGATTCTCCTCAACACACAATATTGTAGATGGTAATACCAGAGATCAATATTCTTGGAATAATCATGAAAAATAGGATTCTCTAAGAGTTTGACATAACTCTAATTGTCATGGTAAATCATTATTTGATCCATCTGCTGACCAAATAACCCAATAAGGATCTTCCTCATTGACATATCCTCACAAGTTGCTTGACTAGCATCCATGTACTTTTCTTCTGCCGAATTGAGTGCAATTGGTCTCTGCTTCCTTCTGTACCAAGAGACTATTGTTGACCCAATACTGAATATTTTCTTGATGTGATCTTCCTGTTGTTACACAAAAATATCATCACCATGACTATTTGCAGTCAGTATGGGTCTATCATCACTTATATTTTCCTCCTAAGCAAGTCTCGGACCTCAGCTCTCCATGTCAAGCTTTGAAAATGAGAGAAATACATTAAAAATCAATAAAGCTCTGGTTCCGCACTTTCTCTCACTTTTACCTGCGGGCCCGCACCCTTTGTTCATGTTACCTACGTATTTTCACGCTCTGTCTGTAAAGGGGTGGGTGCGTACCCCTGTGTAAGTAAAAAAGGTGCAAGTTTATTCTAAAAAAACTCACTTTGGGTTAATTCTAGATGATTCTAGAAGGAATTTTGACGTGGATTGTTCGCTCCAAGATGGTTCATGCATCCCAAAAGAGAAGGGGCTAATCCCTTGATAAGAGGAGCTATCCCTTTGAAGGAGGGATTTATCCCTTTGAAGGAGGACCTAGTAACTTCCCTCCATTGCACTATAAATTAAGGCATTGGGCTGGTTGCTGGGGAGGTTAGAAGCTGAACATTTTTAAGAGTAAATACTGATGGAATTGAGACTTCCTAGTTAAGCTTGAGCGAAGAAATCACATACCTTTTGGATTCATTGGGAAGTGAGTGAAACTTGTCAAAGTAGAGGAGACTTCTTGTTGGACCCTGGGAGGAGCTTGTACAACATCAAGGCACAGGTTGTAAAGTTCTTCTTTGATTTGAATTAATACAATCAGATTCATTTTTCTCAACAAATTATCTTATGTGGTTTGTTTCATAAATTCCTTGATCATTATGATGGATATGCTTTATGACATTGGCTTTTCAGGTGCTATTTAATTTGTTTGCTTGTTTGTGTTTGCAGAATTGCTACAAGGGAGCTCATTTGGATCAAAGGAGCGAGGCTTCCACAAACTTGCATTGGACCCAAGGTAGGCCTAAAACACTTGTTTTCTTTTATTTTTAATTGCATATTTAGAGAAAGATAGTTTTTGATTGGCTTGCTTGTCACTATATATCTTTAGATACTAGGAAGGTCGAGGTTGTCCGCAAAATCGACTCATTCCGTGTGACAAATTGGCGACTCCACTGGGGACTTGATTTTTTCCTTGTTTTGACTTTGACCTGAGAAACTGTGTTTTTGTTTTTGTTTTTGGCTTGTTGTGTGTGGAATTGGGTGGATTTAATAGATTTAGGATTATTTTTTGTTTTTCATAACTTTAGGACCCTCTGCTTGCAACACAGTGCGGACTTGTCCGCACCTTTTCTTTTCACACAGAGCGTGCCCGCACCTGTGTGAACTGCGGGCCTACGTACCCTGCTAAAATTTTGAAAAATTTAAGATTTTCTCTTTCAGTCATTTTAGTATTTGTTTAGATGTTGTTATCCCCTGCCCAAACCTACATGTGACTTTTTAAGAACTTTCCTTAGGTTAATTCCATTGGTGTTAGGGTTTTAGGTGAAATTCCTAGAAGTTTTGGTTACCGGTCTTGATTTTCTTTTTGGTCGTGTAGTAGCTCAGAGCTTAGAAGTTGTAGAAGCCTCAGATCACCTTGGTTTTTACTGGCCTTCTTATGAGTCTAACCATTTGAAAAATCTACCTTTGTTGAGGAATCCATATTCTGTTTTCTCTTTGCGAAACTTCGAAAAAGCTTGTGTTAAAAGTTTGGATTCCATTTTTAAAAAAGAAAACAAAATTGGTTGTTTTTTGACTAATTTGTGATTCTGGACAAGTTAGTCCTTGGTTTGCTTATAGCCGAGTAAAACATCCTTGAAAAAGACATCTTGTAAGCTTTTACTTCAAATAGTTTTTTATAGTTTATAGATCTCAATATTTTCTTTGTCCATAGATTTGAGTGTTTTATAAAAAATAAAAAAATCTCTTTTGAAAATGTTTGTTTTTGTAGTATTTGATCGTTTGAAAGAAAAGGGAAATTTTTGTGAAAATAACTAGTTATCTTGTTTTGAGCGCATTGGAAAAGACAAAAAATCTTCTTTTAATTTGTTTGTTAAGAAATATTTGTGTTTACAAGCATTTGCATTCTCAAACTCTTTCCTAGCTAGAAGTTCATTGAAGAGAAAAGATTGCTTAAGCATCTTAAGTGCATTTTCTTTAGTGATTTCGAGTCGAGTCTTCACACCATGAATTTCATCTCCGCACCTCTTGACTTAAATAAAAGCCAATAAAAATAACGCTTAAAGTAAAATCAATCTAGTAATCTTTTTATTTCTAGGGCTCTATTACACCAACATAGCTTAGGCTAGTGTCTTGGAGTAGGGAGTAATCAACTCTCCAAGGCAGTAAAACAAACAAGTAGCTGTATCTTGCAGTAGGAGAAAAATCCAGTTGTTGCATCTATGCTCTAGGAAAGCTCCTCTTAAAGGAGAAGCATGAGATCATGTCCGAACCAGTGAGGGAATCAATCCTTCCTCATTGGGAACGACGCCAGATATTCACGTATTAAAAACGGTAAACCTCGGATTAACCATTGTCGAGGAGCCTGGGGTCACTTGTTGGTAAACCTTGGATTATGTCAAGGAGCCTTCAAGGGGATTGAGCTTGCTACTCTGCCCTTACATGCGTATCGGATCGTAGACTGTTCCCCTAGGTATATTTGTTTCCGTTGGTGACCATAGTGACCATATTCTATAGGGTTCTTAAGGTGACGGTGGTGGGAAGATCCCACTGTACTTGGAGCAGACATTGGCTAGACTCACTTGGATTTTCTGGGGGGTTCTCTTCACTTGAGACAGTTTAGTGGAGGAACTTGTGCTAGTCTATTCATTAAGCAGGTTGCCGGGGTAACTGTTCCAACCACTATTTCTGTATTGAACTCTGCGACATTGGATTTCATCACCAACTAGTGTTTTCAGTACGGAAAGTTATTGTTTGTGTGTGGTTTGATCTCCTAGATTCTTTAGGCGTGTGATTCAATTTGTTTGGTTCTTTAGAGGCTTTAGGTGGTTTTCATTGATATTTTACTTTGTTTTCGTGTGAAGTAGTTAAAATATTTAACCATGGCTGAATTACCGAGGAAGTCTCATAGACTTCGGGACCAACCTCCTGATTTTTCACCGAGCCAGCCTGAAGGGCTACGAGACCTGGTAACTCCTAGAGACAGTAGAGTTGGGTCACCTGAAGAAGGAGAGTCTTCTTTGGTGGTACATCTTGATTTTCAAGCTTTAGTAGCAGATTATAGTACACAGTCTGTGTTTGTTTCCGAAATTACTGGTAGTGTTTCATCTACTAGTGATATAGGTAAAGAACCTGAAATATCTGAACCTGAATCTAAAATTGCTGCTACTCCAACATTGGGGTTTAACTCTCCAGCTTCAAGTGGTCCTAGTTCACCCAAGGTAGAAAGAGTAATTACCCAAAATCTTCCTTCTGGATTAATAGCTATTGAAGAACTTGCTACTCCGGAAGAAAAAGAAGGTATCCCTATCCCTAAAATTCAACCTGTTATAGAGCTTAGGGAGCGTGAATCAATCTTTTACAGTCCACCTAGGAGCAGTGCTTGGTATCTTTCATGGACTAACTTTTTGGAAAACCCAGGACTAATTTTTTCACCACCTCGTATTTCTTATCATCCAACACCTAGGGGTTACTATCCTCCGTTAAATATGTCAAGGCAGTCGTCCATGTTTTCTCAATCTCCGGAAGCCGTTTTGTACGGTGGTCCTTCTATTCTTGCTGGGTATCAGTCAATTTCTGGTACTTTTTCGGGAGCATCTCCTCAACCTATTGAATAAGGGTTATTAACTGAAAATAATGGTACTAAGCCGTTGAGTGTAGAAGATATTCTCATGATGTCGGGTACTATTCCCAATCCTCAACCTCAAGGTGGCTAGTCACCGCCTGGGGGCAGCCTCAAAATCCTCAAGTATCGCCTGGGGGGCAACCTCAAGGATAGTACATATCTACGGGACAGTATGTTCCTCAAGGTCAACCCCAGACTCAATATGTACCTCAAGGTCAACCACAGACTCAATATGTACCTCAAGGTCAACCCCAGTATCAATATGTACCTCAAGGTCAACCCCAGTATCAGTACGTGCCTACCCAAGGTCAGTACCCAACCCAAGGTTACCAACCACCTTCCGGTCAATCATATGTTCAAGGATCTGGAAATGTATCGTTGAATTATCAACCCTACCCTCAACTCGGTTATGGTCTTCAATATTCTCAACCTGTTATGGGTCCGTACCCCGGAATGAATTTAGTGTGGAATCCATCTCAATCCCAACAGGTCTTGCAACCGAATGTGCAGTTGTCATCTCAAACTAGACAACCCTTGGTTTCTGGTTCACCCCAACAACCTATCCAGTCTACTATTCAAACTTATGCACCTTCTATAGTTTCTCAGCCTGGGCCTAGTACTCCACGTACTCTGCCTCAAACGACTGCTGCAACTGCTGCAACATCTGTTCAATCTACCCCACCTACTTCTGGAGTATCGACAACTCCGGTTTCTACTTTTCCTGTATCAACTCCTCAGACATCTTTACCTCAGTATGGACCCACGGTTCACACTTCGGTTAAGATGCCTGTAGGACAACTTGGTTCAAGTACGGTCGTCACAAGTCAACCTCAATTTACTTATCAACCGTACTAGGGACAGTACCAATTCGGTCCTGCTGTGCAGCAGCTAGTCTATCAGTATCAATCGTACCCTGGGTATACATATCAACAACCTCAACAACCCCAGTACGGTCCGGTTAATCCTAGTTTTCCGAGAGGATATAATATCCCAAATGCAATTCCAATTCCTAGTTATCCTGGATATCCTCCTCCTGGGACTGGTCTGAAGACCCAGAGTTTTAGGGACCCTAATCATCAGTTACCATTTATTGCAACTTTGGACTTGCCTGACTTGATGCGCCTTACCAACAATCCAAACTATCTTCCGTTTTGGCCGCCAATGTCGAATAAGTTGCCTAGTGATATTCCTAAGTTTGAAGGCAAATCAGGAGAGGACCTGTCGAACCATGTGATGACCTATCACCTCTGTTGTGCGTCTAATTCCATTTCAGATGATTCAATCCATTTAAGACTTTTCTAGCGCACTCTAATTGGTCTTGCGACCAAGTGGTACATTGAGTTACCGTGAGCCACTTTTTATAACTTTAGTCAGTTAGCTACTTTGTTTTTAACTCATTTTCAGTTGCCAGTGAGATATGAAAATGGCACGGAATTATTAACTTCGTTAAAGTAGTCAACATCCACTTACATTTCAGATCACATTCATGAATGGAGACGGCGACGGCGTTTAGTGAAAGTTTTTATCCCGGATCAGATCTTAGCAGAGTGGTTTGTAAAATCTTTATTTCCCAAGATCACTGAGGATGTAGCTAAGGCCGGAGTGGTAATTGAGGAGCAAGTAATTGCTCAAGCACAGTACCTTGACTTAGTTTATACTCAGTCAGGTACGTTACATGAGAAAATCCCCGATCTTCCCAAGCAGAATCAAATCGTTGTAGCTCCTTCAAGGTCTCATGCCGCTGATGATATGATTGGTATTGTTAATACCAAAAGTAAGAAGAAGTCTTCCAAGGATTCTTCTCCTATCATAACCTTGCCAGATTCCCCAATAGGAGATTCTTCCACGGAACTCTCTGCCGATATTCATGTTGTAGAATCATCTATAGCCAAATCCAAATCCGATGGTAAGAAGAAAGGGAAGAAGAAGAATAAAACAGATAATAATTCAAAGGAGAAACCAGAAAAAGTGGAATCAACTAATGAAAAACACAAACCTCGTTATCCTTGTCTCATTTGTAATGAAGAGCATTTTACGAGAGACTGCCCTCATCGTGCAGAGGTTGTGAAAATTGTCAAAGGTTCCCAAAATCCTGTTGTTTTGAAGGATCCTTTTCTAAATCAAGACAATAAGATGATAGGTTCTTCCTCAAATGCCAACGAAGAACCCATACTGATGATGTCCCATGTTAGGAATGCGACTCGATCGCATGATTATGGAAGTAAAAGTCCTGTTGATGGTAAAGAAGTAGAATCTTCTCATTCTACCCCATCAACCTCAGCTCCCGGTTCCAATCCGCTACAGATCGAGAAACCTAATCCAGACTTAGTAATCAAACTTCCAGCCAAGGGCATACTTCGAAAGTCAGCTTTGAATCCACATGCGAGAGCGGCTCAGAACTATAACATTGTTGAAGATTTAGTTGTTTCACCTTCAGCAATGTCGGATTTGGAAGTGCTGCAATCATGTCTAGCACAACGTAAATTACTTTTGTCAGCTATAGGAATTGTTGACGTTCAAGACTCGAACCTTATAATTTTCGATCTAGAAAATAGTACACCATGCTTACCTCATCAAATGGCTTTCCAGATCCCAGTGATAGTAAAAAATAGACCTATTCATAGGACTGTGATTGATGAGGGAGCCTCAACGTGTATTATGTCGATACAATGTTGGAGATCGCTTGGTTCTCCTTCGCTAAATCAATCCCCGACGATTCTAAAAGCCTTTGATGGTCGTGGGTTTCATCCTTTTGGCATTCTATAGGATCTACCTATAGGGGTTGAAAGAAAAACTGTTAATCTAGATGTGGAGGTGGTTGATGCCCCTCTGGATTACAACCTTCTCTTGGGTCGTAGTTAGTCTTATGCTATGACAGTTGTAGTTTCATCGGTATTTCGGCTTATAAAATTCCCTCATAATGGAAATGTCATAACCATAGACCAGCTGACTTAATTTTCATCTGACCCAGCCTCTTCCAAAAGAATTCAGCATGTCGGTAAAATGACTATCCCGTATAAGGATGTTGGAGTAGGACTAGTTAAAGATGCCGGTTTACTGGGAACTTTTCTTTTTCCTCCTATCAACGCATCGTCTTCTATTGCAACCATTCATATGATTTCGTTAGACACCATTGTTTATGATGATCCTTGGATCGTACCTTCTGAATCTGAGATAGACTCATTTGGTGATGTTATGCCTTTGAGTCCATATGAAATTGCGTATCAGGCCGTGCAGTCGCTTTCCGCCACATCTTCAACCTAAATTGACTTAATGGATGTGGTCCATGAGGAATCACTTTCAACCTCAAACTCGGATTCAATAACGTTTTCTGAACTTTTTCACACTGATGAGAAAATTCGTGAAATCCTATGCGTCGATGAGTTACCATGGGAAGATCTTCATCACAAATCTTAGTTTTTACCCGAGAGTGATCATTTTGAAAATGATTTTTCATCAATTTTTACGACTGAATATGTCAAGGAAGCTAAGAATCCAATGAAAAATCCTGATTCAGAGCTAAATTTGGGAAATATTTCTCGAACTATTCCTATTGACATTTCAGTTAAGCCTGGGATTGTTGAAAACATTCATATAGGTGCTGCTTGTACGGAAGATGAAATTCAAACATATAAGGCCCTATTTCAAGAATTCCGTGACGTGTTTTCCTGGTCATATGAGGAAATGACAGGAATTGACCCCGCAATTGTTGTTCATGAAATCAAAACTTATCTGGATGCTAAACCCATCCGGCAACGTTTGCGTCAGATCCACCCAAGAAAAGCTACTGCAATTAAAGCAGAAGTTGAAAAATTACTCAAAGCAGGTTTCATTTATCCGATTTCGTTAACGGATTGGGTATCGAATATTGTTACTGTTAACAAAAAGCAAGGGACAATAAGAATATGTATTGATTATAGGGACATTAATCGAGCCTGTCCAAAGGACAATTACCCAACTCCCTATATCGATCAAATCATTGATGATTGTGCCGGCAGTGAAATATTCTCCTTCATGGATGGTTTTTCCGGATATAATCAAATCAATATTCTACCTGCTGATCAACCAAAGACGGCTTTCATTTGTCCATGGGGGACATTTTCTTATTGCAAATTACCTTTTGGGCTCAAGAACGCCAGGGCAACTTTTCAAAGGGCCATGTCTTATGCTTTTCATGATATCAAGGACAGTGTGCAACCCTATCTCGATGATTTGCCTGCTCATTCATTACATCGAGCTGATCATCTCATTCATTTATGCGCAATCTTTAGGAGGTGTAGGCATTATCGAATTAGGTTGAACCCACACAAGTGTGTTTTCTATATAGAAACAGGTCAGTTACTGGGGTTTGTTGTTTCGAAAGCCGGTATTCGCGTTGATCCGTCGAAGGTTGAAGCCATTGTCAAATTGCCTCCTCCTTCGAGTCTTCGCCAACTCCAAAGTTTGCAAGGGAAAGAAAACTTTTTACGTTGATTCATTCCTAACTACGCCGAGATCACAAAGGGTTTTACCCGGTTGTTGAAACAGAACACTCCATTCTTTTGGGATGAGATAGCTGAGAAATCTTTTGATGCACTAAAACACGCATTGACCCATGCACCGTTATTGCATCCTCCCAAATACAACCAGGACTACTTCTTGTATATCGTCGCTTCCCATTCCACCATCGGAATGGTGTTAGTTCAGGAAGATGAATTCGGTACCGAACATGTGATATATTACCTTAGTCGAACTTTAAATCCAACTAAGCTAAAATACACACATGTGGAGAAATTGGCATTGGCAGCCGTTCAAGATGTCCAACGTTTTCGCCATTACATTTTACTACATAAAACTACAGTAATTTCTGATTACAACCCTATGATCTATATTTTGACCAAGCAATTTTTAGGGGGCAAGTACTCCAAGTGGATTGTGATCCTGCAGGAGTTCGACTTGGAATTTGAAAAGTCTAAGTCAAAGAAATCTTTACTTTTTGCGGAGTTAATGTGTAACTTCCGGCGTGCTGACACAGAAGTTGTGGCGGAGAAGCCCATCGCGAACGAATCATTGTTTCTAATCAGCACTTTAGATCCGTGGTACAGGGATATCATCATTTATCTCCAAACCCAATCCTTTCGGCGAGATATTTCACGGTCAGAATGTTGAAAAATACGATTCCAGTCCCAACAATTCAGAATTATTGGAGATATTCTTTATCGTCGTGGGGCGGACTTTGTTTTTCGACGTTGTTTAACTCATGAGGAAGCTAAAAGGGTCCTAAATGACTGTCACTCTGGAGCGTGTGGTGGTCATATTTCTGGGATGCCACAGCCCAAAATATATTGCGCGCTGGCTACTTCTGGCCATCTATGTTTAAAGATTGTATTATCGCGGTCTGAAAATGCCACAACTGCCAAATTTTTGATCGAAAGATGTGCGCTCCACCTGCTCCTCTCCACCCTATAATTGTCTTTGGTCCTTTTGCCAAATGGGGTATTGATTTTATTACATGTAACCCTCACTCGGCCAGGGGGCATGCGTATATCATCCTTGTGGTAGATTATTTTACCAAGTGGGCCGAGGCGATGCCTACATTTGAGGCAGACAGCAAAATAGCTACGATTTTCGTGTTCAATCATATAATTGCTAGGCTTGGTGTTCCACAAGTGATTATCATGGATCATGGGTGTCAGTTTCGAAACGTTATGATGACTGAACTTACAGGCCAGCTTGGCTTGCATCATGATAGTTCAACTCCTTATTATCCACAAGCTAATGGTCTGGTTGAAGCCATCAACAAAGTTCTAGTCATCATGATCCGACGAATCATTGGGATTCATCTGTCGAATTGGCATAACATGCTATTTTCAGTGCTTTGGGCATATCAAACCTCAGTAAAAATGTCAACAGGGTTCACTCCTTTCCAACTTGTTTATGGTCTGGAAGCAGTGTTACCCATTGAGTGCGAAATCCCGTCATTACAAATGGCCATCAAGTTACTTCCAGCCACTTCTGAAGAGGAAAGACACTTGTTATACTTGGCTCAGCTAGATGAGAATTGACGTGATGCTACATTGTGATTGAAACTCATGCAAAACGTATTAAAGCTCAGTATGATCGAAATGTGACCCCTCGAAATTTTTCGAAAGGAGACCTAGTTTTATTGTACGATCAGGCAAATGATAAATTAGGCACTGGAAAATTCGTGCCTATGTGGCATGGTCCCTATGTTGTCAAGCAAAAGCTAGCAAAAGGGGCATATGAATTGGTAGACTTTGACGGGGTCCCTTTAAGTAAACCCAGAAATGGTCTTTACCTGAAGAGGTATTATGCTTAAGGATGGGTGTGAGATTTTTAGTTAGGTTAGTTTTCTTTCTAGCTGGTGTGTTTTAGATTAAAAAGTGTGCTTAGCTTAGAGAGTGTTTTTCGTCATTATTCCTGCTTATCTTGGTTTTACTCTTGATATCACAGATGTCGACGCCTCTCCAAACATACATTGGTTTCGCTGATGGTGCTTGTCGTAGTACACGGAATATTTCTTCCGTAGCTTGGGTTATTTATTCGCCCTCTGACGAGTTGGTATCTATGCCTGGGGTAAGCCTCAGTAAAACAACGAACAACATTGCAAAGTATAGTGCAGTGATTGAGTTATTATCTGAATCTATTTCATTTGGGATTCGGAGTTTGATAGTGAGGTTAGATTCTGAACTCGTTGTATTACAACTTAATAGAGTATATGCCATCAGAAATCCAGTGTTATTGAGATTATTTTTTAGAGTGCATCTCTTGGAACGTGAATTTGACTATATTGAATATCAACATATTCCAAGATCTTTAAATACATTAGCAGATGCAATTGCTTCTC
>APFE031416427.1:63936-143523 GCA_000404065.3 Pinus taeda | reverse complement strand
TGATATAGTATAATATAGGAGTGTGTCAAAATATACATCGTCCTCGATCATAGGTTGAAAAACACCTTATGATCGGCAAAAATGATAAGTACAAAAAGCAAAAATGACATATGTGTCTACAATAGGCAATCATCCCATCACTGGTGATGATCTCGATAAGAAACCACTGCATAGGCCACCTTACAAAGGAACCTCCTAAAAGGTCCTGGGACCCCAATCACATAGCGCTGAAGTCGACGAGGAATGTCATCTATGCTGGTCTCCGGAATGTCTCCTGTCAAGCGCTCTAGATGGCTCTCCAATTCGGCCAAAGTCTCTGTTGATTCGTCCTGTGGGGCTGGTGCTGCTGCAGCTAGTTATTTCCTCTCGTAAGGCCGGAGAGCAGCTGGTTGTCGTGGGACTACATCTACATTTGAAACTTTTACTATCAATTTTGGGACGAGATAAAAACAAAAAAAAATAAATTAGGAAAAATGTTGAAAATGATTTTACCTGAGTCATCCCATTGCTCTCCTGGTGGAAGAGTCATGTCTGGGTCACCGCGAAAATCTACCCCAACATAAGGAAAGTCCTGAAGAGAAAAAACCTAGTTTTCCAACCATTGGAAATACTCAGGTTTGAATTGAACGATCTCTGTCCCACATCAGGATGACGGGCCATAACTGCAACCCATCGCATCAGTTTGGGCTCTCGAGGAAGTCTAGCTCCAACAGTGAGGTGCTGTGAGACCAACATTGGGACCCTCTCCAGACCAAAGCTCACAACTAAAGCACCATATCCAAAGGTCTTCAGTTGTCTGTTCTTGGCCCTAGTCAGTTGGCCTTTCACATTAGCCAACACAGCATCACACCAGTTGAAAATGGTGCCTCGAAAACAGTCAACTGCCATCCGCATCTGGGATCTAGTGGCTACATGTAGTGCTACGCTCCCATAGAGTCTGGTAACTGTAAATGTAATCACCATGAGTTCTAGACGGGATATGGTTTTGATATCTATCCCTTTGTATCTGGTATGGGCATTTTAGTACTCTAGCCGGAGGCTATCGACAGACTGGCCACCTGCCCTAGCCCTGAATAGAGTCAAATGTTCACCTCTCTTAGGCAAACCAGTCAAAAAGTATATGTCTGCTGACTCTATCTTGAGCTGGTGACCACCAATGAAAAAGCACTGGTCCTGTATGCTCCATCTATCTACCAGCCACTGCAGAAAGTCCACCTGGGCCCTCATGCCAGGTATGGCCCAGAATTTGTACAAGTCGCATGCCTTCAATGCATCAATCGAAGGTTGATGATTTATCGCGGCGAGATCTACATCCTCATGCTCCCGTTCTCGCCAATCCAGAATGATGTTTACCCTACATTCAGTAAAAAAGCGAATTAGAATATATGAAATTTAATTTTTTTGGGTAAATTTTGAGTTTTTTAGGTTTTTAAAACCTTTGTGCGGGGTACGCACCCTCTGGTTAGAGACAGTGCGTGGCCCCACACCTTGCCTTCACGGTAGGTGCGTACCCCCGACTTTTTTCCCGCTATGAAAAAATCGGGGTATGCGGGTTCCCTGTGGTACACCTGCGGGCCCCCGCGCGCGGGTTTTTGAACCTAAAAGCTCCTAAAAAATGAAATAAACCCCTAAAAAACAATTTGAAATGGATGAAATTGAAGAGTAGGATGATGTGGATTACCTGGAGGAGACGACACTCATTCCGACGGACGGATTTTCCGGAATCTTCACGGGACATTTCTGACCAAAAGCCCTTTTTTCTCACCCAAATCTCAAATAGTAAAAATGAATTGACAAAAGCCCTTTTTATAAGTTTTTTTGAATAAATAAATTGCAAATTTGTTTATGTTTCACTTTGAAAAGGTAATTTTTGCAACATTTTTATCCATTTTAAACAGGTATGAGTAATGTTTGAGTTTTTTTTCAGGATAATGGATTTTTCAAGTGAAATCGGTCATTTTCAGCGAAAAAAAAAACATTAGAGTCACCTTTAAGCTCTTTTCTGACTCCTAAAACATGAAAATATTGTCGAGCTTTTCTTTTTAAACTTGTTAAAATGGAACTAAAAAGACGGTCCTCTTACAATCCTCTTCTGACCGTAAAAACACGAAAAGATTGCCAGATTTTTGTCGTTTCGAATTTGATATTGGTCATGAAACGACGTGTCATTGATCGCTTTTTTACTTTTTTCAGATCAGAGGCACTAATTACGAAAAGTACTCCTTGTTCGTAAAGATCAAGTGGTTCTCTCAAGTATTATTTTATACTTTTTCGGGCTTGGGAGACACAAATTTACGAAAAAGGTCAACCTTGGAGTCTTCTTAAGTTTTTCAGACTCTCTAAAATTGAAAAATGTCGAGTTTCTCCTATACTGGACTCATTAAATTTTGAAAGTAAAGGACCTGTTCCATTACAAACAGGAACGGACCACTCCTTCTTAGGGTTCAAATTTAAACTAAGTTGGACTCATCCGAAGGATGAGCTTATAATCAAGCACATGTTATCCTCCTTAAGCTTGTAAAAAATAAAGAGGTACTTACCAGAAATGGTGGGGGAAAAGAGAGAAAAATGAGCCTATTTGTCATACTTTTTAACCACTCTTGAACACGACACTTTCATTCACTTGGGTTGGGAAATCCTTTGCCTAATAGTTGATCAAACCACATTGAAAGACTTCAGCCAGTTTCTGGGTATTAACTTTGGGTCAATTGTCACCGAACCATCTACCGTGTCGTTATGTGTTCAAGAGGTCAGTACGAATAAGCCATTCATCTACAAAATATCTGTCATCCATCTTGACCATCCCTGAGCCAGTCCTTGCAACTAAATTTCTTCAAACTTGATCTATGATTTCGTGTTGTAGGCTTGCCTACGACGGATCGCTTTCTATTGACTTCAGCTCTTTATCTAGAAAGATGATCTAGAAATCGCCAGTACCTTGGGATCTGCATGCCTCAATGGCAGGTTTCTCGTCTTTGACGATAGGTTGCATCATTGACCTTCAATTGAAGGATTCCATGACATGTTCGACATCGACACATCTAATCACATCTCATGGATTGTACTGAGTACTTTGAGGGCCATTGTCATTATTGGTGGTTTCTCTCACACTTGTTAAGAATTTACATCATCGACTAGTGATCAAGTGGTTTCTACCATGTTCGACTTCGACACATTTATTCACATGAATAGAATCGTACTATTTCGAGGAGTAGAAATGAAGACCCTGGATCTAGTTTCCACCATCCAGGCTGCAAGGAATTTTGTATTCATTATGTTGTAGACTATTCATAAATAGATGGCTGCGTCCATACTGTGTCTACATGTGTCTATACTTATGATGTATTACAAGATCGTTCCTATATCAGAGCAGTAGTTATTTTTCTAGTTAGTTTTGATCTGAGTATGGAAATGCCTACCTCAGCGATGATATGATCTCATATATATTTTTTTTGCACTTGAATGTTTTTACAGGTTCCAACCGGGCTCTCTGCAAGATGATCCTCGAAATGATAAAGTACTTCACTCTTCTTAAATGATAAATGAAATCCTCATCTACTACAAACTTCGCACTTTAGGGGCAAATCTGTTACACAAAAATATCGTCACCATGATTATTTGCAGTCAGTATGGGTCTATCATCACTTATACTAGCCTCCTAAGCAAGTCTCAGACCTTCGCTCTTCATGTCAAGCTTTGCAAATGAGAGAAAGACATTGAAAATCAATATTACTCTGGTTCCGCACTTTCTCCTACTTTTACCTGCGGACCCGCACCCTTTGTTCATATTACCTGCGTAGCTGCACGCTCTGTCTGTAAAGGGGTGGGTGCGTACCCCTGTAAAAGTCAAAAAGGCGCAAGTTTATCCTAAAAAACTCACTTTTGGATTAATTCTAGATGTTTCTAGAAGGATTTTGACGTGGATTGTTCGCTCCAAGGTGGTTCATGCATCCCAAAAGAGAAGGAGCTAATCCCTTTGAAGGAGGGCTTTATCCCTTTGAAGGAGGACCTAGCAACTTCCCTCCATTGCACTATAAATTAAGGCATTGGATCAGTTGCTGGAGAGCTTAGAAGCTGAACATTTTGAGGCTAAATGCTGATGGAATTGGGACTTCCTAGTTAAACTTGAGAGGAGAGATCACATACGTTTTGGCTTCATTGGGAAGTGAGTGAAACTTGTCAAAGTAGAGGAGACTTCTTGTTGGTCCCTGGGAGGAGCTTGTACAACATCAAGGCACAGGTTGTAAAGTTCTTCTTTGATTTGAATTAATACAATCAGATTCATTTTTCTCAACAAATTGTCTTATGTGGTTTGTTTCATAAATTCCTTGATCATTATGATGGGTATGCTTTATGACATTGGCTTTTCACGTGCTATTTAATTTGTTTGCTTGTTTGTGTTTGCAGACTTGCTACAAGGGAGCTCATTTGGATCAAAGGAGCGAGGCTTCCGCAAACTTGCATTGGACCCAAGGTAGGCCTAAAACACTTGTTTGCTTTTGTTTTTAATTGCATATTTAGTGAAACATAGTTTTTTATTGGCTTGCTTGTCACTAGATATCTTTAGATACTAGGAAGGTCGAGCTTGTCTGCAAAATCGAACTATTCCATGTGACACCTGTCATATGGACTCCCTACCCAATCTGCATCTGTGAATCCTTGCAACTTCTGTTGGCTTGATGGGCCCTGAACCAGGTTCAACATTAGGCAGCCAAGAAAATCCCTACACTACTGGCCCTTTTGGCATCAGTTTGTGGAGCACGGACCGAATTCTCACCTGAAGAAGTATGGAGGGATGCCGGAACCAAGTTTCCACACCCTGAGATGGTTTTGATGTCATTTTTCTACCTCAAACCCTACCTTCACACAGATCGATAAGATTTAGGGCTTATCGATGTATTTCCTCTTCCACCTTTCAGAATCTCCATGAAGGTATCCAACTATCCTTCGCGCAACCCTAATCAATGATTTAGCCACTTACGTGCCTCTATAACTATGTTACTATATCGTTTCCCTAATTATCTTAGTGGTTAGTCAACTTTATCATGCAATTAAGGTTACCCTCGCATAAACATACATTATTACTTGCGTTCAAATAACAGATAGAAATGGATACATTCTTGCATCAATTTAACATTATAATGTAAACCTAAAACTTAACATATCATAATCAGATGCAATAATAATAGACAGAAAACACAGTGATTCCAAAATACTTTTCTTTATTTATGATTCAAGTTCCCAATACAGACTTTATCCGCCCTGCGCTCACAACTGCAAGGGTTTGTGCACTCAGCTACAGACTTTCATTCTAGGCCTCTGCACACTCATCTGCAGAGCCTTTTCCTACACTACGACTCTCACTCTGAGCTCACCCAAACTTACCAATGACTCATTAATTCTAACTTACTTCCTGTACTGTCCTCTTAGATCTTCTAAGACTTCCCTTTTTATGCAATCCCATGGTTCGTAGGCCATGGGTAGATCTCAAAAACTGACATAACTTATCTAGACTAAGGGTGGAAAACCATTTTAACTTTATACATATTCGCGCTCTACGACCACAAAATGTGGTGACTTTACATTTATTTACAGAAAATTCGTGCTTTCTGCCCAAAAACTTGGGTGTTTAACCCATTTCCAAAATCCCCCCAACACAAACATGGTGACTTGCCCTTGAGTCACTTGGCTAGGGAAGAGATCTTGTCATGAAGACCTCCCAGCTTGACCTCAACAATTGCTACCTAGGTGGTGCAATGCATTGCCACCTGCTTTAGCTCCTCAACCAATTGTTCTATCACTAGTCTTGTGCTAGTAGTCTGTAGCTTCTGCTGAGTCTCCTACATACTAGCCAACTTGCCTTCAACGGTAGTCGTGATCTCATAGGCCTCATCTAATCAAGGCTTCAAATGAGCCTTCAACACGAATTCCTTGTGTTGTGTTGTGTCTACCTATTCTTTCAGTGCCTTGGCCTCTTGCAGCTTCACAAGCCTTTTTGTGATGACCACAGTTCATGTTGTTGCCTTAACCTCGTCATAGCGCTACTCCAGTTCCCACACTTCTGTCTCCAGCCATTGTACATTAGGGTCCTCTTGTAGGCTTGTGAGGACCTCAAGCAACTACTCAAAAAGTGTCATTCAGTCTGTCACTGCACTTGCTACCGCTGCTACCACATCTACCACAGTAGTCATGCATTGCTCCCTGACTTCCGACGGAGTTAAAAGTTAGGCCTTCAACTGCAACTGCACGATCTTGAGATTCAGCTCCAGCTGAACCTTGGCCAACTTTGTGCATGCATCGCGCACTCCCGCAGTGCGTTTTCATACCTACACATCGATTGGCTCAACCTCATGGATGTCTAGCTCTGGGACAGTCCGACATGCTTCATCCACAACCTTAGTGAGATGTTGATTCTTATCTGTGAGGGCGGACACAAGGTTGATGGCAGAGTTGCACTCTATAGCCATCTAAGAATTATTGACCTTTTTCTTGCTAATCACCTGCAAAGTGCAGTGATCACAGGCTCGAAGTTCAGCGATCATACCATCCTTCAAAAGGTAAAGAACTTCACTAGGAAGCACTGCCAGATTAAGTCCCACGCCCTTGAGGGCACTGACAGTGGGTCGATAAACGTTAGTTGTTGTTGTCAATGCTCCGTTTGGCAGAACTATGGTTCTCAGATCCCTAGCATGCATCATCTTCGTGGCTTTTGAGGTGAAAATGACCACACTGGTGAGCACCATGCTGGTCTGCATGTGTGAGGTGTGGATCTGCAACTCGTATAGACTTATCTGAATAGTGCCCAGTGCCTACTACTGTTGCTACTCGAACTACTACAGCAGTTCTACGGTGGTATCCCACACTGTCCTCTATATCATACAGATCCCCATCTGTCAGGGTGATTGGATCCAAAGACATATTTTTCACTTTGAACTTCTTCTGTAGCCCTATTTTTTTTGGACCCCTGGTGCGCTTGATACAGAATAGAGTTGTTTCTAGGTCCGCTCCTCCCTGCTTTATCTGTTCGTTCACTTCTTCCTTTGTCTCTAGTGAGGGTCATTTCTCTTTGTTAGAGCCACGCTCCTCTCCTTCTGCCTATCTACCTGTCTCCTGTGTAGAAGTGTGGTCTGCCTTAGCCTTAGCATTGGCCTCCTTTCTCTGTTTCGCAACCAATTGCTCCATGTTTAGCTTGTCTTCTTCCTTCTTCCACTGCGCAGTGATCTTGCTAGATCCCGTAGTCAATTCCGAGGTAGTGTGCCATTTTGTCGACCAGCTGTTGAGTATCGTGTCGATCACATCATCTGTTGCCAAGTAGGGCAAGTCGTGCCACTTCTACTCAAGATCATTCCATGCCCTTATGTAGATGTGGTGGAAATCAACCTTGAATTCCACGTACTCCTGCAATCTATTAGAGTTGGTAGGCGACAACCGTGACTTGTGGTTGATGGCCATGTGCATGTTCATCTCCATCAAGGTCCAAAATATTTTGTTGTCCTTTATCCACTAAGGATCCTTGGCCAACCACAGTGAAGAATACTTCACAACCTCTGATAGGTCTGGCATGACCGAAAGGAACTAACTATCTTCGGGTAGCTCCCATGCTACCAGCACTATGGACAGCAAGAGCCATGCATAGTGAAATGTCTTGCTGAGATCTTGCACCTCGCAGAAGTTGGTGAGGAACTCACCACAGAGGTAGCACACCCAATTAAATTGAACTCCCTCTGTGCATTGGGCTGCCAAAGCTACGACTGGTGTCATTACTTCATCTGTGTGACGCTTCTGCATAACCTTCGCTACCAAGAGTTGCGTGGTTACTTTAACTACTGGGTCACAGATGCTTGAGATGGTGTAGCTAGGGGGCTTCTTCACTAACTTGAACTTTTCCTTCATGGCCTCCATGAGGACATGTTTGCCAGCCTTTTCGCCAAACGCCATGGCTGGATTTTCCCCCATGTATGGTAGTCGCGTGATCCTATGGATTAGTCTATCCGTGATGGGTATTGGCTCCTCCAGCCACAAACACCCATCGTGTACCAAGCACAATAGCTTCTTGATTACCACCATTGTGATGACTGCGTGGTTGTAATGTGACACCCATAGCACGTTTAGCAATCCTACCTTATCCACGCCTCTCAGCCACTTCCGCGGCTCCAACGTGGTTACTCTAGTGGTTTTATGGAACACATGGTGCATGAGTTGATCCATTTCTAGGTGAGGAAACCACTATGTGTCCGCTAAATCCCAGTCTTATAATTTCAAAAGGGGGACACAGCCCAATTGCAACCCTCAAACACAATTTGGTCTGGCAAGAGGGGTGTATGCATAGTGACCTTACTCGCATCAATGACTTTGGGCACCTTGTTCTTTCCCCTACATGGAGGAATGTACTTAGGAAACTTAGTGATGGGGTCAAACCCCACAATTTCAACATCCTCTGTTTCCACCCCAACATCCTCATCATCCATTGTGATATCCTCAAACTCCTCTTCTTCTGGCTCTAAGTTAATGGTCTTGCCCTTTTCCTCTGCAGTGGGCTTAACCTTCTGGGGGTGTTTCCCAGGAGATTCGTGCATCAACTATGATGGGGCACCCTGCTTGCCCTTCTCAATCTTGGCACCCTCCGTGGTCAGGGTAGGCCTTGGCCTAGGCATCCGTGGAGACTTTGGTACTTCAGCTGGTATTGCTACAGGTGCTCCCTCTGAGGTAGCTCCTTCTATTGTCATAGCCACCTCTGGGACAACTCCCTCGATTGTCATTGCTTCCATGCTCATAGCTTCAGTGGGTGTCGAAATAATGCTATGTAATAACTCCTGATTCACCTATGCCAATGTCTCAAACATAGAACTTGCTAGCAAAAGCTCGAAGGTTTCATGGTTCATGTGCGCCTGAGAGTTCAATAACTCACTTCTCAAAATGCCAAGTGTTTTTCGCTTGGTAGACACCTGTAATTTATAGGCACTTTCAAATTCAAATCTAATCGTTCCCCACAAAATCAGTTCATTAATGCCAAATTGGTGGCAGATTTTCAGAGACCTGGTCCATAAAGTTCGAATTAAAGGCCCCCCCCACCCCCCCATTCCATTTGGTTGTTTTTTCATTGCCAAATCATGAAAAATGACTTTAACGGTCACTTTCTGGTTGCTCCGCATGGTTGCTTCCTTGGTAGCACATCCCCTTGTGTGCTTTCAGGGGCATTGTGACATATCTTTGTTCCGTGTAGTTCCTCGATCTTGCACCTCTCTAATCCGAGCAATGTATTTTATAGTCACATGCTTCCTTTCAGCTGCCTGGAGCGCTAAGACTATGCTTCCCTCATATCGTCACCTAGCTGGATCACTGGTGTATGGCTTCAATCTATTGCCATTCACCTTCCCTAGGAAGGGTTCTCCATTCAATCTAACCAACTAAACTGCTCCATCATCAGTAATCTCCTTGATGACATATGGTCATAGCCAGTGCATCCTGAATTTCCCTGGAAATTTATCAAATTTACCGTCATATAAAAAGACAAGATCATTTACCTTGAACGTGTGCAATTTGATGTGTCGATCATGCCATGCCTTTTTGTGCTCCTTTTGAAATTGTTGATGAAATCCAACTAGAAATCGGTCCTCCTCAAGCTCTGCTAGCAGTGCGAGTCTCTCTTCCAAGGTTCTACGGTTTGCCATTCCTGTGAGTGCCACTATGCATAGACTAGGTACAATGTATTCCATTGGAATCAAAGCTTCTATGCCATGTAGGATCCGGAAGGCGTTTTCCCAGTCAACTTCTTACAAGTCATTTTGTAGGCCCATACCATTGCTGGTACATGCACATCCCTGTCACTTCTCTGAGCATTGTAGACCTTCATCAGTGCATTCTCCAGTATCTTGTTGAATGATTCAACTGTCCCATTAGCCTGCGGGTGATAAGGCATGCTCTTTTGATGATACACCTAAAATTCTTCTGTCAACGCGTTGATTGTTTCATTAAGAAAGTGTGTACCAAATTTTCTAATCAAGATCTTTGGACAACCAAATCTTGTCAATACGTATTCAAAAAGAAACTTTGTTGTTGTCGCGCCTGTACAGTCCTTCATAGGCTGCACCTCCACCCACCTAGTTAAGTACTCAACTGCAGTGATGATATATTGTGCACCTGTCTTCTTTTCGGGAGGCTAAATTGGGCCCACAAAGTCGATCGCCCATTTCTCGAATGGGGCCTGCAAATCTGTTGACATGCATCACAGGCCCTACAATATTCTTATGCATCCTTATGCAGAGTTGGCCACCACAACCCAGCATGTAGATCCTTCTGCGTTGTTGTTTTTCCTGCATAATTTCCCCCTGTAGCTCCTCCATGAACCTCATCGAGAATGTTTCTTCGTTCAAAGTAGGGTATATAATGTTGCAATATTTCATCTAACCCCATTTTGTACAAGTGCTTGGCAATGACGGGAAATTCTATCGCGATCACTACTAACTCCTTCTTTTGCTAGCTTGTATACCCTTCTGGAGCAGTTCCCTTCATTAGGAATTGTATGATATCTTCAAAGTGACTGTTCGCGACGTGCACTGCAAAGATTTGTGCATCAGGCAAACCTTCCTCTAAATTAATAGGTTCCTCTCCCTTTTCATTGTGCTACAGATGATCAGGTCCCACATTTAGTCGTCTTGGCTTCACAATAACTTCAAAGTCATACTCTTGGAACAACAATAATCATCTGCAAATATTTCCCCCCAACACAGGCTTATTGACCAGGTATTTCAATGTAGAATGATCCGTATACATCTTAAAATGTCCACCCAACAAATAGTGCCTAAAATTTTGAAGCAGATATACCATGGCTAGTCCTTCGTGCTCTGTAGTGGAATAGTTCTTCTAAGCCTTGGACAGCTTCCTGCTCGCAAATGCTACAGTATGGTTCAATTCCCCCTCACCCTCCTGTGTCAGCATAGCCCCCAGCGAAATACATGAGGCATCCACATGCACATGAAATTCCTTCTTCTAGTCTGGGAAGACTAGGATTGAGGCAGTGACCATTTTCTCTTTCAGTACATCCAAGATCTTTTGGCATTCATCACTCCAGTAGAACGTAGCATCCTTTTTCAACTATTTCTCCATGGGTTCGGTGATTTGGGCATAGCCCTTGGTGAACTTCCTATAGTATCTGGTATGCCCTAGAGTTGCGTCTAGCTATTTCACATTCCTTGGTGCCTCCAAGTTTATTATCACTGCGATCTTCGTGGGGTCTACCATCAATCCATGTCTGCATACCACATGACCCAACAGGATCCCTAAAGGGACACAAAATAGACACTTCTTTAGATTGAGCGTGATCTGGTATCTTTGACATGTATCTAACATCAAGCGCAAACTTGCCACATGACACTTGACTAATCTAAACATTGTCCAATCGTTGAAGTATACCTCTTGAAACTTATGAATGAAGTCTTTGAATGCTGCAATGACTACACACAAAAATATTGTTGGTGCATTCTTCAGCCCAAAAGGAATTACGGTGTACTAAAAACATCCCCATTTAGTCATGAAGTTTGTCTTGCTTCTATCCTCAGGCATGATTTTGATTTGATGGTACCCAGAGAACCCATTAGTGAAAGAGTATGCTTCTTGTCTGCCTGCATTATCCAGGACCTCGTAAGTGAATGGGGTTGGGAAGGGATCATGCACGTAAGCATCATTTAGCTTCTGGAGATCCATGCATATCCTTATTTCTTCTTTTTGTTTCTTTTCCTAAACCACTATTGGGCTTACAGAATCGGATTCTTCCATTGGTTCAATAATTCCTGCCATGAGCATCTTATCTAACTCAATGAGAACCCTTTCCTTGTACTTAGGATTAAGGCGGTAAGGTATTTGTTTTATAGGCTTCGTGTCTAGATTCAGGGTGATCTTCATGATGCCCAGGTCTCCTATTATCCCTTTTAAATCAAAAAACTTCACGAGGAACAAATCATGATATTCGTGGAGGAGCTCAGCGACCTTGTCTGCTATCGCATCATCCCAATAGTCCCCAATCTTTACAAATTTTGGTTCCGCCTCTGTGCCAATGTTGACCTACCTAATTTTTAGCAGCGCAGTTATGTTAGGATCCTCTATTTGTAGGCCTTCAACCTCGCGGTAAACCTTCAGTTTCCAGAATATTAATCTTTTTTGGATCCTCGTCTTCTTCTTCAGCGGTCACATTATAAAATTCCAGTGCGTGACTCAGCTGGGTAGTCCAATCAGGTTGGACTAGGTCCAAGGGATCTTGCGGTATCCTAAAGATCTCTGCTTAAACCTCCTGTAGCACTAGGTAAATATAGGCAAACCCATCGTCAAAGCTGAGTGTCATTATAAATCCTTGGTGCAAGATGTCCCACTCTTCAGTGCCATGGCAGAGCTCTATTTCCAAGTACCAATTCATTGGTATGACGTCCAGGGTATGACAAAACAGATGCACCCATTCAGGGTGGGGCTCCACTCCATAAGCCTTAGTCTATTTGGCCAGGTGATCATGTGGATCATCCCTTCCATTATACTTATCCATCATCCGCACTTTTGGCTGCCCAAAACATATTCTTATCATCCTCTTATAGTTGCGCCAATCACCAAAATTATCCTTGTGCGTACCTCACCATCTTACAAGCGTAGTGCGCAGTACCTAGTCCAAGGCCTGGATGATCTAAATAGAAAATGGCATCAACCAATTGGTATTCATCCACCAATGTTATTCATCTATCCATGGAATTTACCCATGGTATTGTAAGTGACATCCACCCATGGAATTGACACATGGTATTGTAACTGAAAAATACTATAAGTAACAAGTCATATTTTGTAAAAGGACAGATTGTCTACCACAATTTAGCCTTTATAGTTATTATTGGTTTTAATAAAAAAAGTTTCTTTTTGGTTTTATTTACTGCGTGTTCTGTCATTTTTCTTTCTAGCATTGCAATTCTTCAGATCTTGGGGGTGGCAATAATGGCGCTCGGCTCCACATCAATGATCTGTTTCCCTTTTCCATTCCCCTTGTCGGGTTCTAATTCAAGGTATGAACATGCATCTGATTCTGAAGACTTCAACTCGGCCACTAGTGACTACTTGGTCCTACACTCACTTGTATTGTGAGTGAGGCTCTTATGGAACTCACACCACTTTCCTGTGTCCTTCTTTGACCTCGTGGTGTTGTTCTTTTCTTATGGCTTCGACGAGTTGTCTTGGGTTTCCGTGCCTTGGCTTTGTCCTTGGTTCTGTGATTTGGGGAAGCCTTTCCCTTGCTTCAGATTCACAGGTCGAAAGTCTCGCTTCTTCTGTTTAAACTTTGCTCGATCTTGACAGCATATCGATACACCATGCCAAGCAAGGAGATGTTAAGTAACTCCATCTCATCCTAGATGTATCTATGGAGGTAGTCGTGGTATTTGAGTATCAAATGCAGCTCAGAGTCCTTGATACCCAACTGTGTGTGAAGGGTATGAAAAATGTTTGTGAACTCCATCACATCTTGGTCCCTTCCCTACTACAGCATGGCCCACTTTATGTATTTGTCCTCATGGCTTTTGACAAGGTAGTACTACTCTTTGATGGCATCCCAAAATGAATTCCAAGTGGGCATGGCTGAAAATAGTGAGCCCGTACTTTCATCCTTCTGCTCGCAGTAGGTTTCCACCAGTCCTTGATGTAGGGAGCTGCTTTGAGAAAAGCAAAAATAATCTTTTCCTGATTGGAAAAATCATGAACAGAAAAATACCCTTCCAGTAGATTTAATCATTTATTTATGGCATTTGTGTCTATCTGACCCTCGAATATGGGGATTTCAAAATTAACTTGTACCTTAAAGGGTGTGGCATTTCCAGAGTAGGTGTTGGAAGCTGATGTGTCACCTCTGGGTAGCCTCTAAAGGATCTGGGCAAAGTTGTCCATCATCACTTTCCTTTGTTGCTTGAGGGATTCTTAGAGCAATATTTTGATAGGGTCTCTTGCCCCCTCGTCTTTCATTTCATTTTCCATGGAAGATGTCGAGATTTGCAAGGATGGTCTTGCAAAAGTTCGACCAATTCATGCCCTAACTTCTTATATCCCGAACTCGTTGGGGACATGCAAAGAAAAACAAAGAAAAAAACAAACCGCTTTGATACCACTGATCCAGATTTAAATAGGAACGCTACAAATTACAAAAATAACCATAAATACATAGATGCAACAAAAATAATACTTCATTTCATTAATGTAAAATACTAAAATCTGTTTACAAATAGAAATGGAAATAAACCAGCTAAGGTGATGGTAGCTTATCTCTAAGAAGAGATGTGGCGGCTACATGCCTCTGAACTTTGTTACAATGAGGCTTGAAGGCCTATTTATTGTTAAGAAACAATGGAAAACCCTAAACATCCAAAAACCTAACCCTAAGAGATGAAGCACCACACTATGGGCCCTGTTTTGGGTAAATTGGTACATCAACTTCCCGGGGTCGTAACTTTGGCATATAGCTCTGTTTGACATGCACGATAGCTTATTAAAAAGATCTATCTGAGGAATACATCTTTGGGAAGAGAAACATCAGTCCATGGACCCATGTTGCTTCCAGATTTCCCAAAATACGTCGTTTAGGGCCTTCAAACAACTCTGGAAGTTTAGGACCCGAAAAAATGCTAAAACTATTAAACTGTGTTACAATTAAGGAAACTAAAAAGCTGAAAGAGACAGTTGTGGGGGTCCAAGTGGGATAGGTGGGTGGCCACCAACGTCCACCTAGATCATTCCTCCCCCCTTAGGAAGAAATGGTCCCCATTGCATTGAGTTCCTCCATCTACTGAACTTGGTCCCTAGTGAGTTGTTCTGCAATATATGATGTGTCCAGTATTGGTGGGAAGCATCGTAGAGGGTGGTCCACATTGAACACCTGGTGCAAGCGAAGGAATGGGGGAATGCTTTTCTCCAAAGCATTCTTCCCCAAAACCTTGGTACTGGTGTAAGGACCATGTTGCTTCTTGTTCTTGTCATTTTTTAAAATGGAGCAGTGATATATCTGCCTATTAGGTAGAGGTGCTCTGGGAGTCAGATCAAATGAATGCTTGACCTGACAATGCAACAATACCCCTGTTGGTGGGGAGAAGATGTTCCTGTGTTCTTTCATGACCATATCCATCTGTTGCTGCTACTACGTGGAGGAACCCTTTGCAATAGGTCATGGATGTGGCTATGATCTTCCCCTTACTTTGAGAGTGAACCAGACAGAAAATAAATTTCCTAGTCTAGGAGATGATCTTGCTACATTTCTTAACAGTGATCAAAGAGGTTGTGGTAGGTGGGGCTACCTCCGGTATCCCGTATAATGAATTACACAAAGAAATAATGGTAGCGTGAGGCCTTGACTCATACACAGCATGTCATCTCCACAAGTATGGCAGGCCTAATAATACATCACAAACATCTAGAGGTGCAACATCACACAATACCTCATCTATGAAGGGCTTGACATTGTAGGGAAGGCGACACTGCTGGCGAACTCAGAGATATCGTCCTTGGTGAAGTCACCCGATGCTATATGGTTGCGGGTGTGGTATGGTCAGTAGTTCCAGTCGCTTCACGACCTCTGCTGAACTGAGGTTCTTTTGGCTCCCGCTGTCAACAATGAATTGCAGCGATGAACCCTTCACCTACATCTATGAGTGGAAAAGATGCTCCCCCTCCTCTGAATCTTTGGGAAAAGGGAAGCAGATCATTGAAGCGGAGCCTAGCGTCACTGTTGCAACCCCCAAGATCTAAATAATTGCAATGCTAAAAAGAAAAATGGCAGAACACACAGTAAATAAAACCATAAAGAAACTTTTTTATTAAAACTAATAATAACTATAAAGGCTACATTGTGGTAGACAATCTGTCCTTTTACAAAATATGACTTGTTACTTATAGCCTTGTTCAGTTACAATACCACGGGCCAATTCCATGGACGGATGTCACAATACCATGGGTGAATGAATACCATGGATGGATGTCACTTATAATACCATGGGTAAATTCCATGAACGAATGAATAACATGGGTGGATGAATACCATGGGTTGATGCCATTTTCTATTCAAATCACTGGAAGGCGATGTTTTTTTGGTACTTCTCTTTCAAATGCATCCAAAAAGTAATCAACATCAATTATCCCATCATAATGAGGTAAATCCCTGACTTCGAATGACACACATTGTAATGACTTGGTCATCATATTACAACGCAGCATAGATACTTCATGCAGTCGGTTCTGCTAGTGCTCTAATTCTTCATCCGAATCTAACATGCAGGAGCTCTTGAGGTCCCATGTAATACATTCGTCTGCTGTCAGATTTACCCAATCCTTGTCTTGTGCCATTATCTTGTAAATCTCATCCAGATCATCATCACTTTCATAATCTCAGAGTGGTTCTATAAAGCACGGTCCCTCCGCGGGATCCAGTGGCACCACTACACGGAATGATTTCTTTTCAAATATCATCTTTCACTTCTTCAATTTGATTACCCCATTCATATTAGTGGCCCAATCGATTCCAAGGAGTGCAGGGTAGGGATTTTTATCATCCACAATCTCTATTACTTCAAAATCTGCCAGTGCACTTGCACACTCAATGTCAATTGTTACCCCTTGCAGCCTCTCCATCGGGATAATTTTCTGTTGATTCACAATTCTTAACTGTATCATGTACAACTGGAGTGTAGGTCTCCCCATTCTTTCCCAAGTCTATTTTGGTAAAACATTCAAGTCAGACCCTAGATCCATGATAACTTGGTCCATCTTTCATTCCCCTATCTGTGCAGTGAGTCTCATTTCATGCTTAGTCCTTGCCCTGTGCTTGCCAAGCTTCGTGACCACGTGTGGTTCACCAATAACACCATCAGTTCCTGCAGGCCCTTCACATCATTACTATCGTGGAGCAATTTCATTCAAGTCTCCAAGAATGTAGTAATCATGGATGGGTCCATTTCTTCAACTAGTTTTTCTTGACTTCCTAAGGTGAAGGCCTTAGTGAAGCTTTTCTTTGCTTCCATAAATGTTTCTTTTGCGTGCTCCAGATCAAACCCAATCACTTTTTCCGGTGCTTTGCGGACCCATTCGCCTTCTACAAGCTGCTTTCCTTTATCCTCCCCCATCGTAGTTCCACTTCGCGGCATAATATTTACCTTAGGGTATTCCTCGTGAGGCTCAGCCCTCATCCTCTGGAGGTTCTGTGTCAGTTGCAGGAGTTGTGCCCCCTTTTCACAAATCTTAGCCAACAATATTAGGCAATCCTCAGTCACATGGTCAAACTGAGAATAGTAACGGCATCATAATCGCGTCAGGTTCGGACAGTCCCTCGCATAGTGTTCTAGGTCTCCCCAATTATAACAAATCAACTGTCCTTGGCCTCTACCAAGCCCTCCTACACCTCAACCTCGGTCGCACCCCTGATACTCACCTCACATTCCCCCAATGCCTTGGTCTGGAGGCCACGTTTCTTCCTGCACCCTGTATGCAGGTGTCATGTCCATGATTAATTCGTAACTACGACAATTGCACTCATCGTGACCTACTGATTGACAAAAATTGCAAAAGAGTGTTGTGGTGTTTGTACGAATTTCTACAACAAATGGTGATTGTCAGTCACATGTTTCCCAGCCACCTGACATATAGCACACCATAGTGTGGGCCCTGTACTTGGCCCTGCCATAGCCTCCGGCCGTAGAGGCATTGGTCCCCCTACCGAAACATAGTTCGCGAAGACTGGGTAGTGATCCTTGTCATGCCCCTGACCCTTGCATTTTAGGCTCCAAAATTCTTCGTGTGCCTCTCACCGAGCTTATTTGTCCTTCTTCAAATTTTTCATTTCGAGTCAAAGGTTTTGCAATTGTGCATGAATCTACCGATCCCCTAGATTAGCATCCTGCATTGGTGTCTCATGCAGCCTCATCGCAATTTCCAGAGCTTTCACTTGGGTTCCAATCTTCTATTATGATACTGCAACCCTTAGGTTGGGCAGGAGTGAGGCCACAAACCATTCAAAGTGATGTCCATCAATTAGGTTCATGTTTCCTTCATGGATCGTACACTTCAGTATTTAATCCAAATCCTAGGACGTCTCCCTCGGCTTCATCATGATCTCCTTGAATCCCACAATCAACTGCGCTTAAGACTTAGGCCTAGTTAATTCTATATTCAGTGCGGCCTGGATATCTGCCAACGCAGACATTGGTTTATTAGTATTGTACTTAATGTACCATGTTAGTGCACATTCTTGTAGAGTGCTAACCAATGTGGCTTTCTTCATTTGGTAATCTGTGATACCCTGGGCTTCCCATACACCCTTCGCGACAAACCAAAACTAGTCCAAATCTTCATTACCTATGCCCTTGAATACAAGTAGTTTTATGGAGTTCACCATATTGAACAGTGGTGGAGGTGGCGGTGGTGTGGGTGATGGGGTGAGTGGTGGAGGCGAGGATGGAGGGGGTGTAGATGGATGGGGTGAGGGTGGAGGCAGTGTAGGTATTCACGGGAACCCTTGTCTTATCAACTGACTAGCGCTTATGTGAGAAGTCTGCTGTGCTCCGTCATCGTCACCCAAAGGAGGCCCGATCAGCAGGCTATACTTAGGACATTTTCTTCCTCTGTCCCTGAAAGAATTTTCACTTCACATAGCTCCAAACATCAAGGTAACCGCATAACCCGTTGTTCACACAAGAGCATCTTAATCCAAATATTTAGTGACTTTAAATACTTACCTCGCGGTCCTTTAAAGAAGCGGTGCCTTGCTTCACTGTAACTAACAAAGGTATCGACCGCAAATTCTATCACAAATCCTCCTATGATGTGGTCGAGCCAATGGTCGATGGTGCACACGATATTATCTTCAGACGCTTCCATTCTCCTTACTAACTCCTATGTCCAAACAATCAGAGTGTCAAGCCTCCGCCTTCCTTGACCATCTTCCAACTTCACGATCCACTCGTATAAATCAAACGGGAAGGAATAGAAGAATATTTCATGTATTTTTGTGTGCAGGTATCTGTCCAACCACTATTCCTTCATCAATCGCGGATTCTTGTTTTCTTGCACTGCGAATTCGTGGATCTTTCTATCCAACCAGCTTTTGATCTCTTTCATAGTTGGATTCCAATGATACGACATAACACATCTCATTATGTAGATCTAGGTCCCAACAATGGAACCATTTGTTAGCTTGATGGGCCCTAACCCAAGTTCAGTGTCAGGCAACCATGCAAATCCCTACACTACTAGCCCTTTTAGTGTCATTCTACAGAGCACGAACTGAAGTCTCACCCGAAGTAGTATGGGGGGATGTAGGAACCAAATTTTAGCACCCGGAACTGGTTGTGATGTCAGTTTTCTACCTCAATCCCTACCTTCGCACAGATCAATAAGCCTTTAGGGCTTATCAATGTATTTCCTCTTCTGTCTTTCAGAACCTCCGTGAAGGTATCTAACTATCCTTTACGCAACCCTAATCAATGATTTAGCCACTTACATGCCCCTATAACTATGTCACTGTCTCGTTTCCCTAATTATCTTAGTGGTTAGCCAACTTTATCATGCAATTAAGGTTACCCTCGTGTAAACATACATTATTACTTGCGTTCAAATAACATATAGAAATAGATACATTCATGCATCAATTTAACATTATAATGTAAACCCAAAACTTAACATATCATAATTGGATGCAATAATCATAGATAGAAAACACAGTGATTTCAGAATACTTCTCTTTATTTATGATTCAAGTTCTTAGTACATACTCTATCCACCCTGCACACACAGCTTTAGGGGTCTGCGCACTCAACTACAGACTTCCACCATAGGCCTCCACGCACTCAGCTGCAGAGCCTCTTCCTACGCTAAGACTCTCGCTCTTAGCTCACCCAAACTTACCAATGACTGATGAATTCTAACTTACTTCTGTATTGTCCTCTTATATCTTCTAAGACTTCCCTTTTTATACAATCCCATGGTCCGCGGACCATGGGTAGATCTCAAAAAATGACACAACTTCTCTAGACTAAGGGTGAAAAATCCTTTTAACTTTAGACATCTTCGTGCTCCGTAACCACAAAATGTGGATACTTTACATTTCTTTACACAAAATTCGGGCCTTCTGCTCCAAAACTTGGGTGTTTAACCCAAAATTGACCCCCAGGGGACCTGTTCCCCACAACTTCACTCCCTCTATCAATTTGTACAAAAGACAAAACTGAGTGGTGCCTCTGAGGTATCTCAATGATCCAGGTGGATATTAGTGGCCACCCACCTATTCCACCTAGACCTCCTTGTCAATTTCAGATGTTTTCTTAATTGTAGCACAATTTACTATTTTTGGCAGTTTTTCGGGTCCTAAACTTCTGGGGCCATTTTGAGGACCTAAATGATGCTTTGAAATCACATCAATAGTTGTAATCATTGGAGAGATATTTCCAACAAGGTATCATCCACGTCGAACGGAGATAATATGACCAAGTTACGACCCTAGGAAGTTGGTTGCCCAACTAACCCCAACGGGGCCCATAAAGTCTTGGTGTTACATCTCCTCGGGTTAGAGTTTTGGTTTTTTAGGATTTTCTCTTATTGTTAAATAATAAAAATTCCCTTGAGCCTCATTGTAACTCAGTTCAAAGGCATGTAGCCACCACATCTCTTCTCAGCAATAAGCTATCATCACCTGAGCTAGTCTTATTTCCATTATGTTTGTAATCATACTTCGGTATTTGATATTAATTAAATGAAGTGTTATTTCTACTACATATCTATATTTATGGTTATATCTATAATTTGTTGCATTCTTGTTTAAATTTGAATCAGTGGTATCAGAGCTGTCTACTCTTTCTCTGTTTTCTTTACATCTCCCCAATGAGGTTGGGATATAAGGAGTTAGAGCTTGAACTAGTCGAACCTTTGCAAGACCAGCCTCGCAAATCCCAACGTCTTCCCATGGCGGATGAAAAGAAAGATGAGGGGGTAGGAGATCCTTTCAAAATATTGCTCGAAGAAGCCCTAGAGTGAGAAAGGAATGTGATTATGGACAACTTTTCCCAAATCCTTCAACAGCTACCCAGGGGCGACATATCTACTTCCATCAACTACTTTGGAAGTGCCACACCCTATAAGGTACAAGTTAACTTTGACATTCCTATATTTGAGGGATAGATAGATGCAGATGTTGTAGATAAATGGTTAAATATGCTAGAAGGATATTTTTTTGTTCATGATTTTTCCAGCTAGGAAAAGATCACTTTTGCACTTCTCAAAGTTACCCCCAAGTCAAGGACTAGTGGGAAACCTACTGCGAGCAGAAGGATGAAAGTGTGGCCCCACTATTTTCAGACGCACCCACTTGGAATTAATTATAGGATGCCATCAAGGAAAATTATACCCTATCAGACATGATGAGGATAAATACATAATGTGGACCATGTTGCAGTAGGGAAGGGACCAAGACGTGCCAAGTCTCAAGGATTCTCAGTAGAATTTGGTACTCAAATACTGCGGATGCCTACACAGGTACATCCCGGACACAATGGAGTTCTTGGACATCTCCTCGCTTGGAACAACGTATCGATACGTTGTCAAGATCAAGCATAAGTTTAAACAAATGAAGCGAGACCTTGGATCTGTGAATATGAAGAACAAAGGACAAAGCCAAGGCAGGGTGACCCAAGAAAATATATTGAAGCTACAAGAAAAGAACACCACTCTGAATTCAAAGAAGGACATGGGAAAGTGGTGTGAGTTCCATAAGAGCCCCACTCACAACACAAGTGAGTGTCAGGCTAAGCAGTCATTGGTAGCCGAGTTGAAGGCTTGAGAATCAGATGAATGTTTCGACCCTGAGTTAGAACCAAAAAAGGGGAATGACAAAGGGAAGTAGATTATTGATGTAGAGCCCAGTGCCACTGTTGCCACTGCCAAGATCCAAAAGAATGATTCTGAAGATCTAGAGGTGGGGGAAAGTCTTTTCCACTAACAAATGTGGGTGAAGGGTTTGTCGCTACAATTTCGATAGTGGCAGCCAAAAGAACTCATTTCAGCAGAGGTCATGAAATGACTAGGCCTACTAACCATACCACACTCGCAGCCATACAACATCGTGTGGCTTCACCAAGGATGATATCTCTGAGTCACCAGTAGTGTCGCCTTCCTTACAGCATCAAGACCATCACATATGAGGTATTGTGTGATGATTCTCCTCTCAATGTTTGTGATGTATTATTAGGACAACCATACTTGTGGAAGCGACATGTTGTATATGATTCTAGACCTCACTCTATGATTATTTATTTGGGTAATACGTTATACAGGATACGAAAGGTAGCCCCACCTACCGCCACCTCTTTGATCTCTGCTAAGAAATGTAGTAAGATCATCTACAAGGCTAGGAAATTTATTTTCTTTCTGGTTCTCTCTGAAAGTAAGGGGAAGATCGTAGCCACATCGATGGCCCCCAGGAAGGGTTCCTCCATGCAACAGAAGCATGTGGATACGATCATGAAAGAATAAAGGGACATATTCTCCGCACCCACATGGGTACCATTTCACTGTCAGGTCAATCATTCATTTGATCTAACTCTGAGAGCACCTATACCCAATGGGTTGATATATTGTCACTCCATTGTGGAAAATTCCAAGTACAAGCAATAACATGATCAACATCGGGCGCCACACAAGTTTCATGTAGGCGAAAAATTATGGTTGCATTTGCTGAAATAACGCCTTACAAGAGCCCATCAGAAGCTCATACCACTCTAATATGGTCCCTACACCATTACCAAGGTTGTGGGAAAAAATTATTTGGAGCACAACAATCCCCCATTCCTTGGCTTGCACCGAGTGTTCAAGGTGGAAAACCCTCGACCATGCTTCCCACCATTACTAGACACATCATAGATTGCAGAACATCTCACTAGGGACCAAGTTCAACAGAAATTTCTTCACCTCATGGAGGCTTTGCACGCAATGGGGACCATTGCTTCCTAAAGGGGGAGGAATGATCCAGGTAGATATTGGTGGCCACTCGCCTATTCCACCTATACCCCCCAATGACTTTCATATGTTGCCTTAATTGTAGCATACTTTACTATTTTTGGCAGTTTTTGGGTCATGAACTTTTGGAACCGTTTTGAGGCCTTAAATGACGTTTTTTGGGCAAAATTTCTTTAGCAATTGTTAAAACAATCACATTAGCAGCTATATTCCTTGGAGAGATCTTTCCAACGAGGTATCATAATCAAACAAAGATAATATGACCAAGTTATGACCCCAGGAAGTTGGCTGCCCAACTAACCCAAACAAGGCCCATAAACTCTTGGTGTTACATCTCCTCAGGTTAGGGTTTTAGTTGTTTATGGTTTTCTGTTATTGTTCAATAATAAAACGGCCCTTGAGCCTCATTGTAACTTAGTTAAGAGGCATGTAGCCACCACATCTCTTCTTAGAGATGAGCTACCATCCCTTAAGCTATTCTTATTTCCATTATTTTTGTAAGCATACTTTAGTATATGATATTAATGAAATGAAGTGTTATTTATGTTGCATCTCTATATTTATGGTTATATATGCAGTTTGTTGCATTCCTATTTAAACCTGGATCACTAAACACATGTTTATTTTCCTTCCAATAGAGTTTGATTGGCTTGACCATTGCATGAATAAGATGCTTAACTAGAGAAGATACCTCCGGTCGTGTTTTCACCAAATACATAAGTGAACCCACAAGTTTCCCATAAATAGTAGCCTCCACTAATTCACCTGAAGTAACATCTTCCTTCCTCGAATTCTCTGCTAGAGGAGTCTCCATGGGTTCGTTGCTCTCCATGTGGAACTTCTTCAGTATCTCATTGGCACACTTGAGAGAAAAAAAATGCCTCATCTCCTTGCCATACTTCCATACCAAGGAAATAATGCATGAGTCCAAGGTCCTTTATCTCGAATTCTCTTGCAAGATTTAACTAGCTTCTCATCACCTGTTAGAATTAAATCATCAATATATAATACTATAATCAACAATTTACCTTCAACCACAAAATGGTAAAGGTTTGCATCTTCTTCACTTTTGGTGAAGCCCAAATTGGTGAAATAGCAGTCAATCCTGGTGTACCAAGCATGGGGTGCTTGTTTCAATCCATACAATGCTCACTTGAGTCTACACACGTGTGACTCTCTTTTGAAGTTCTCAAATCCTTTCAGATGCTCAATGTACACATATTCCTCAATCATTCCTTTGAGGAATGTTGTCTTCACATCCATCTGATGTATCTTCCATCCCATTTTGCTGAAAATGCTAGAATAGATCTGATTGAAGAGTACTTGCTACTGGAGCAAAGGTCTCCTCATAATCAATTCCCTCCACCTAAGAGAACCCTCTAGCCACAAATTTATCCTTGTGTTTCTCCACACTCACATCTATTGCTTTCTTTACCGTGTAAATCCATCTAGAACTCACCATTGACTTGTCTGCTAGTCTTGGGACCATTTCCTGAACATTTTTTCTAATAATGGAATCATATTCCTCTAGCATGGAATCAACCTATACTGGCTTCTACATTTCTTGATCGAATGGAGATGCCTCAATCTCTACACTCTCTCTTATCAAAGCCATGTAGCCATTGTACTGATCTGTTGAGCTCCTCTTCTTGCATTGTGATGTGGGTGCTCCCACATTCTCTCTAAAATCATGCATCAATATGTTAGCCTCTCTAGTGCACTTCCTTACATATCTAGAAGTCTTTGCATGCATGGGTGCTTCCACTCTCTGCTCCTCTATATGTGGCTGCTCCACATCATCCTCAGGTTCCTCCTTTGGAGCTAAAAGCTCCTCATCTGCATGTAACTAGAGCTCCATCTCAAGGGAACATCTAATGGTCTTTGCTTCATCGAACTCCACATCTCTACAAATCATTTTGATCCTGTGAGATGACAAGTACACCCAATAGTTGTGATTTGTATCAGTGTACCCCACAAATATGCCCAATTGAGTTATTGGTTCTAGATTTTTCCTTGCATCCTTAGTAACATGACAGTAAGTTGATGAACCAAAGATCCTGAAGTGTGCAACATTTTGTTTCTTACTTGAAAAAGCTTCTTCTAGTGTACTCATCCCGAGAATCCAATGAGGACTCCTATTCTACACATATATAGTTGTGTTGCATGCTTCATCCCACAAGTGCAATTGTAAGCCCTGATCATGTAACATTACTCGTGCAACTCCCACAATACTTTTGTTCTTCCTTTCAACCACCCCATTTTGGTAGGGGTTATGGGGTGTTATTAACTCCCATCAAATGCCTTCTTATGCATAGAAGTTATTGAATTAATTCAACACATATTGTCCATTGTTATCGCTCCTGAGAGCTTTAACTTTCCTACCAATGTATTTCTCAACAAGTGCTTTAAATTCACACAATTTAGAGAACATATGATCTTTCTTCTACATGAATAAAATCCAACACTTACAAGAGAAATCATCTACAAATATTACATAATATCTGTGCTTGTCCGTGGAGGCTGTCGAGAATGGTCCACACACATCTTAGTGAACTATTTCAAGGATTGTTTGCGCTCAACTGTCCTTATCATGAAAGGTAGATTTGGTGTACTTCACCAATATACACCCTTTGCATGTATCTCTCTGCTCTAGTGTACCCTTGGGAAGTCTTACAAATTTTTTTTGCATGATCTTCAAAGCTCCGTGGTGCAAGTGACCTAATCTTCTATGCCACAACTCAACAATGTCTCGACTCTGCACCTTCTCTACTTTTGTGCTCAAATAAACACATTCTTCTACATCCAATTTGTAGAGGTTCTTCACCCGATCCTTGATCCACTTCACTTGTCCTAAGGCTATGTGATGAAAGAAATCCTTTCCATTTCAAAATATCACATAGTAGACATGGTCCTCCAACATGGAAACTAAAACCAAAATTTTCTTCAGACCTGGAACATACATGACATCTTTTAATGTGAGAGGAGAACTAGATTCCTTATGAAAAGTAATAGTATCTATGTTGGTCGCACTATACCTTCCATCATCTCCCATTTGGATGTGAATTTGGAGGTCCTTCTCCTCTATGTCACTAAAGAATTTTTTGTTGTCAACCTTTGTTGGTTTAGGGGGTCCTAAACTAGGTTAAGAGTTAGTTGTGCCAACCAAAAAAACCCTACACTACTAGCCTTTTCAGCAACAACCCTGTGTATCGTAGGTTGCAATCTCACCCAAAGCAGTATGGGGGGATGCAAGAACCAATTTTTTGCATCCAGAGACTAGTGTGATGTCTTTCAGCGTCTTAGATCTTCCTTCACATAAATCAATAAACTCTTAGGGCACGTTGTTGCAACTCTGTTTAATAGCCTTGAGACCTTTGTGAAAGTCTACGATCAGTCCTTATGGATCTCTAATAGGGAATTTGCCTACTTACACACATCAAAGAGTAGTCCTTAATTAGTGTTCATGCATATTTACTTGAGTCATTAGTAAACATAAGAGAAATCACCAAAGTCTTCGCAAAAGTATCTAAACATGCATTGCATACATTATTAAGAATTATTCAAGAGAATCGCATAACATTTAGTCAACAAATCATTCATCTGCAACATATAACATTAACAAAGATAAACAAAAATACTCGGGAATTCTTCGGAAAACTGTCTTTATTGATCTTTAATTCAAGATTACAGACTCAAACAACATTGTGCACATAGCTGCAAGGGTCCATGCACTCAGTTGCGGAATATTCATTTATTTGCCTATCTAAGCATAGGAAGAAAAGCCTTCCTGCCCTAGCTCTTTCCCTAGACTCTTCAATCAACCCAATTCTTTATCTTTCTTCATCTAGTTCTACTTGTCGCTTCACTAAGAATCATTATTTATAGCCTTTTTCATACAATTCCATAGTTCACAGACCATGGGTGAATCTCAAAACCAACCCAAAAATTATCCAAAACAAGGGGCTAAGCCCCTTTGACTCCTATTCACCTACGCGCTCCGCATCCACAAATCGTGGAGACTTTACATTATTTACAAAATTGTACCAAATTTTGGGTTATATTAACCCCAAACTAACCCAGGGGACCCCATCTTAGCAATCCCCCAACAAAAAGATCATGACTCACCCTCAATTCACTCTACTGGCATCGCAATCTTATTGTGAAGATCCACCAGCTCCACCTGGATTACTGCAACTTCAGCAACGCTCTATGTCGTTGCATGTTGAACCTCCTCAATCAATTTTTCAGTGGCTGGTCCTTCTACTACCATCCTCATTGTTTGTTATGTCTGCTACAATCCCTTAAGCTCATCTTGAATGGAAGTCATTACCTGATAAGCCTCCTCCAACCAAGGCTACAACCTGGCCTTTAGCAAGGCCCCCTTCTTCTGCGCTTTGTCTACCTATGCCAGTAGTTGTTTTCCTTCCTGTAACTTGGAAAGGCACTGTGCTGGTGCTAAGGTGCGTGTAATCACCCTAACCTCATCATATTGGTGATGCATCTCCTTACCTTTGTGTTCAATGTCTACATGTTCGGATCCTTCTACAGATTGGTCAATGGCTCCATAGCCTGCTCAAACAGTGTCACACATTTAGTGATTGTCGTATCCAAGGTAGCCATGCCTTCCTTTATTGTGATTCTACACTGCTCCAGGACCTCAGGTGGATTCATGGGGTGAAACTTCAACTCTAGCTCTGCAATATTCATGTTGAACTCAAAAGTTACTCGTCCAACTTCTGCTCTAGCCTCACACACACCAATGGCTAGCTTTCTTATTTTGACTTCTGGTTGTCATCCTTCGAGATGTGAAGCTCAAGCATAGTCTTGCATGCCTCCACTACTGCTAACTCCAAACATGAACTATGTGCTTGAATTGCCTCCTTTTCCTTCAGAGCCTGGGCATTTTCAATGAACATTTGTTCATTGTTGACTTTGTACTCACTTATGAGATTGAGGGTGCATTTCTCCCTCGTTCTCAATTCATCTACCACTCCCGAACATGGAGGGTTTTGTTGGAGAGCACGACTATATTCAATCATATGTCCTTGATTGTAATAAGTATAATACGATCCTCAGCAGACTCTACACGAATGGACCTGTTGGGTAACGGTATAGTTCTAAGATCTAAGTCCTTACTAGCTCTACTGCTTGGCTTGTCCCGCATGTTAGGCTCGTTTGCTGCACACTCGCTTGTCCAACGCCCACCTGTATTATTTTTATTTGGATCTGCAGCTCACGCAGATCCTTTTGGACGCTCCCCGACATCTACATTTATTGTTCCTCAAACTATTGCAACACTTATGTTGTAATATCCCTGACTTTATCGTTGATCTCATCGAGATCAACTTCTATCAACACCATGGGATCAACCTATGTTTTATAAGATTTTTTCTTTTTTCATGTTCCACCTTTCTACTCCTTACGACGTCTTCTCAAAATAAATGGGGTGCTCTGCCCCTGATCACCACCTCTGCCTTGGCCTGAAAGCTCTTCTTCCTTTGTCTCCGACAAAGGTGAGTTATCATCTTTCTGAGACACACTATTCTTTTTCCACCTGCTCCTCAGCAATGCTTTCTTGTTCTATGCGATTCTTTTCCACAACTTCCTTCCTTTTCTATTCTGCTAGGGTACATGCAACTTTCTTAGTGGCCTACTTTCTTTTCTGTGCAATAGAACTTTCCACACCCGTGCTTGTTCCAACATCTAATTCTGACAGGGCCTGCCATTTTTTAGGCCATGACACTACAATCTCCTACACTTCCGTTTCTAACACCAAATGGGAAACTAGTGCCATTTCTTCTCTGGATTCTTCCACACTTGGATATGGACTCTGTGGAAGTAAACCTTGAATGCTGCATAGGCTAAGAGCTGCGTGAACAAGGGCAGGGACAACCTCGGACGCTGATTGATTTCCATACAGAGATCCATTTACACAAGAATCCAAAATATCTTTGTCTCTATAATCTAAGTGACATCCTTTGTAGACCATAAGGAGGTGAATTGCGCTGCCTTCGGCAATCCTTCCTCAAGTGGAGGAAAATGGCTATCCTCCAATAATCTCCATGCAACAAGCACAATTGACAGCAACAACCAAGCGTAGTGGAATTGCTTGGTTTCGTCTTGGGCTTCTTAGCAGTTTTCTAGGAACTCTTGATAGAGGTACCTTGCCCAATTAAATTGTACTCCTTTCATGCACTATGTAGCAATAGAAACTACTCGCACTCGAACTTTGTCTGTGTGGCATTTTCTCATAACCTTCCCTACTAAAATATGGGCAGTGAATTGAACTTCCTGGTTTATTATGGAAAGAATGGAATACCATCGCGACTTATTGAGAAGGTCGTAACCCTTCTTCATCTTGTCTACAAGATCTTTCTTTTGAGTCTTCCCCTCCAAACTCCTTAGTTGGGTTCACGCCTTTGTGAGGGAGCTGCATGATTCTGTGAATTAGCATGTTCATGATGGGGATAGGCTCTCCTAGCCATAAACATCCATCATACATGAGTGTGAGGAGCTGGCCCACACATGTCATATTAATGTGGGTGTGGTGATAATGTGGCACCCACAGCAGATTGAGCAACCCTGATTGCTCAACACCATGGACCCATTCCCTCATCTCCAATTTTGTAACACTTGTTTCTTCATAATAGATCTTCCACATATATTTGTCCATCACCAAATGTTGAAACTTAGTGTGGTCTACAAGGTCTCAATCATCCATTTTTAACAATGGGATCCTTGTGAGCTGAGGGCCTTCAAAAGGGACCTGATCAGGTAGCAGGGGCATGGATACTGTAAACTTCTTAGGATCCAAGTCCTTTGTGAACTTTTCTTTTCCCTTCCACGGAGGGATATACTTAGGTATCCTTGTTATGGTTTCCACTCCTTCAGCATCAATATCCTCTGTTCCTTGGAATTCTTCCACCTCCAGGTTCACTACTCTCTCTAGTTACTTATCTTTCTTTTTGTTTTCCTATGTGTCGGTATGCTTCCTTAGGGATGCACGCATAGGCATCGACCTCTTCTACTTTTACTTCATGGATTTTTTTTTACTTGGCTGGTTGGTTTTCTCTGATAGGGGTATGCTTCGGCCTAGGTGACCTTGATGCCATAGTAACAGTAGCTAGAGCTTCCATACTTACAACTTTCAGGACAGCTATGTTAGAGACAACATCGCTAGTACTAATAGTTTAAAAAATACTTGGTGCAGACATTTTCTCAAGAATAAGCTTCTGGTTGATCTTAGGCAATTCAGAAAACATGGGGCTTGCAACTAAATCTTCCCAAACTGCTCGGCTCATAGGCAACAGACGGCAAAATTTACTAACAATTATTAGAGCACAAAGTGTTCTCTGTTGGACCTACACGCGTAATTTATAGGGGGTTTTGAATTCAAATCCCATTGTTCCCCCAATTTCTTATCATAAATGTTGTTTTGGTGGAAGATCTTCAAATATTTTTGCCATAATGTCCGCCACCCTACTCCACTTAACCATCTTCTAGCCGTCAAGTCATGAACAGTAACTCCAATAGTCATTTTCCTACTACGTTGTGCGACACCTTCCCCCATGGCGCAACTTCATGACTGCAATTTCCTGGGTTGAATCTTCGTCATTCTCTGCACATCTTGCTCGCTGTGTTGTCCTCCAAGTTGGGCAGTGTAGTTTATAGTCCTGTGCTCCCTTGCAACTTCCTAGAACACTAAGAATATCCTACTGCCATATAGTCATTATGCAAGATCCCCTTGTTTGACAACTTCAACCTGCTCCCATTCACTCTTCCTGAGAAGGGTTCCCCATTTAGCTTCGCAAGTTAAACTGCGCCTCCATCTATAATTTCTTTGATAATATATGGCCCTAACCAATGCATTTGGAATTTACCCAGAAAGTTAGTAAATTTACTATCATATAATAGGACAATATCGTTTACCTTTAATGTGTGAAGCTTGATGTGGAGATCATGCCATTCTTTTTCGCGTTCCTTCTACACTTGTTGATGGAATCCTGCCAAAAATCGATCTTCTTCAAGCTCCATCAGTTGTATAAGCTATTCCTCCAAGGCCTCAGGATCCACCATATCCATTAGTGCTGCTATGTGCAGACTAGGCACAATGTACTCCATCATCATTACGGTTTCGACCCCATATACTAATCTGAACGATGTTTTCCCTGGTAGCTTCTTACAAGTAGTCATGTAAGCCCATAGTATTGTAGTTATGTGCACATCTTATTCATTCCATTACGTGTTATAGATATTTATCATCTCATTCTCCAAAATCTTGTTAAAGGCTTCAATAGTTCTATTTACCTGTAAGTGGTATGGCATACTCTTCTAATGGTAGACCTATAATTCTTCAGTTAACGCGCTGATTGTTTCATTGAGAAAGTGTGTACCCCTGTCACTCATCAATTCTTTCAGGTAGCCAAATCTAGTTAAGACATACTCAAACAAAAAAAAACTGCAGTAGCCCCTGTACCATCCTTAACCAGTTGTGCTTCCACTCATCTGATTAGATATTATGTCACAGTGATAATATAGCATGCACCCATTTTATTTCCAAGGGCTAAATTGGCCCAAAAAAAATCAATCGCCCACTTCTCAAAGGGATGCAAGGATACTTGAGGATGTAGTGGTAAATCATCTCTTCGCAATGGTCTGCTAGTTCTTTGACATGCATCACATGCCTTACAATACGCCTTGGAATCCTTGCACAATGTTGCCCACCATAGACCTACGTGAAAAATCTTCTACGCAATTGCCTTTCTTGCATAATGGCCTCCCACAACTCCCCCATGAGCTTCAGCGAGAATACTATCTTGCTTAAAGTCCTGACAGCGGGACCATTTTTTGGCTTAGGGGGTCTTGACCTAGGTTCGGAGTTATCTACACCAACCAACAAAACCCTACACTACTGGACCTTTTGGCAATAGCCCGTGTAGCATAGGCTATAGTCTCACCTGATGCAGCATGAGGTGATTCAAGAACCAAGCTTTTGCATCCAGAAACTAGTGTGGTGTCTTTCAACACCTTAGATCTGCCTTCATGTAGATCGATAAACTCTTAGGGCACATTGTTGCAACTCTGTTAAAACAGCCTTTAGACCTTCACGAAATTCTACGATCAGTCCTTGCAAACCTCTAACAGTCAATTTTCCTACTTACGTGCATCAGATAGCAGTCCTAAATTAGTGTTCGCACATATTTACTTAAGTCATTAGTAAACATAAGATAAATCACCAAAGTCTTTGTGGAAGTATTTAAACATGTATTGCGTACATTATTAAGACTTAGTCAAGAGAATTGCGTAGCATTCAATCAACAAATCATTCGTCAACAACATATAACATTAACAGAGATAAACATAAATATTTAGGAATTCTTCGGAAAACTATATTTATTGATCTAAATTCAATATTACAGACTGCCCTGTGCACACAGCTGCAAGGATCTGTGCACTCGGTTACGGACTCTTCGTAGGCCTCCGCGCACTCAGTTGTGGAGGCTTTCTTTCCCTATCTAAGCACAGGAAGTAGAGCCTTCCTCCCCTAGCTCCTACCCTAGGCTCTTCAATCAACCCAATTCTCTATCTTTATTCATCTAGTTCTACTTGTCCCTTCACTAAGACTTATTATCCAAAGCTGACTCAAAACATATCCAAAAAAAGGGGCTAAGCCACTTTTACTCCTATTCACCTATGCACTCTATATCCACAAATCACAGAGAATTTACATTAATTACAAAATTGTACCAAAATTTGGGTTATCTTAACCCTAAACTAATCCAGGGACCCCATCCTAACAGTAATATGGAACGAGGCTCCACTATCCAGTTACCACACACTACCCATCACCAATGTCACCATGCAAGCGATGAGGGTGAAATCCATCTCAAATTGTGAAGCAAGAGCTTCACATGTCGTTCCTCCAGAGGGCTTCTTGTTAGCCTTATTGTGTGGCACTTTGTGGCATAGTGTCCCAGCTCATGACAGTGAAAACATTTAATCTTCGACAAGTCCTTCTTCTTGCTGCCCTGACTGGAATCTGATTTGGAAAGGGATGACTTCCATTTCCCTTTCTTCGCCTTTCCATCTAATGCACAATTTTGATCATCATCATGCTTGGATGAGGATCCATCTCTGGTGTTCCACCAAATCTCTTGCACCAAGTCTAATGACAAACGCTCCCACTATGATAGCTTCTCCCTCCCATTTACTAAGTCCTTGTAATTGTGTCACCTCTTAGGAAGGCCTAGAAGTGTTGGGCTGACCAAATCATCTTCAACAACTGTAACACTAACACTTCCAAGCTCATCCTGACATTGGGTGAACTTTGTCAAGTACTTTGGTACTGTGTCGTCCTTCTCCATCTTCATTTTTCTGAGGTTGTCCTTCAGTGCCAGCTTCTTGTGGTCACTGTTGTTTTGAAACAGGTATGTCAGGGCCTTCCACATTGCATATGGAGTCTCCTTACCATAGAGGTTCAAGACAATATGATCTCAAACTCCTTCTAGGATAATCCTTCTCGCCTTTGCAACACATTTTCTCCACTTTTTCATATCTTGAGCATTAGCTACTGGAGGATTAAGAATATATTTGTCTATGAATTGCTTAAGCTTATCATCTTCCAACACTACCTCCATCATGTCCTTCCAAGTAATATAGTTTGAACTGCCCTCAAGGGTATATTCAAGTCTCAATCCGTAGAACAACATCTTGTTGGCTCTAAAGTATGATACTACAAATTTGATTTGACTTGCAAAAGAAAAACTCATATTCTCCTCTTCTATAGTAATTTATGCTCTGATACCATGTAGAAATTCCTTGTAGATTGAAATTAGTAATTGTAATTTTCTAAAACAATAGACTTGAATCTACTTTACTCATCAACGGAAACAATTAAATGATCACGAAATCACGATCCTATAAGAGAAATATTTCAATAAACACATTACACAATAATTTCCTGGGGAAAACCACAACTAAAAACCCTTGCTATTTGTATATTTCATTAATAAAAAAATATGAGAAGATTACAATTCTTTTCTCAAGCCTGAGAAACATTTTCATTATATTTCTCTGTCTCACAGCTTCCTAGACAAGTCTTGACCAATACTTAACTGATTTCCTACTTTCCCAAGTCCCTATTTCCTTGTGGTGTTTCCTTCGGAATTAGCCCCTATTAATTAGGGAAATTATTCAATTGGAATTGTGTAATCCTCATAGGCCTTCCTCTCACTACATGCACCACATGTACAATTCATATGACTATACAACTAATAGTGCATTTTCACTGAACTCCAATCTCAATTGGGTAACTCTCATATCTAACATGCATCAGTTAATATGAGTGAATCATCAGTTAACTAGTTGATCACTATAGGAAACAACCCACTCCTAGACCTCTGACTAGTTCCTCCAATAGTTGGAACTAGTTTAACTAACTTTCACTCAGTTAACTGTATTAATTAATTACAACTCAAAATAAACTCAACAAGGGCTCCTATAAAGTAGGAGACACTCTACATGACTCAAGCTAGACCCTCAATTCGAATTAACTGAGCCAACTTATTCAAATTAACTTAGTTAACTGATACAGGTTGTCATGTGATGTAGAAGTACAATTTTATTCCTAATTTAATTCAAGGACAAAATAAAATTGGTATTTTCTTGTTGCCTTTTCAACATAAATAACACCTCTAATTGTAAATTTTAGCTTATGGTTACAAAAAGTAAATCTCTCTCTTCACATTTTCTTTCAAAAACAAATTGTTGATATTTCATATAAGATCATAGACAGAGCTTTGGCCTTGTAGTTAAAACACATATTTCCTAAAGTTATGCAACCAAAACAATCAAGGTTCATTCGAGGGTATTTCATTATGGATAATGTTATTTCCATTTGGGAAAGGACAGAATGGGCATGATCCTTCAATATCAACACATATTCATAAAAAAGTGAATTTGAAATAAGTTATGATCTAGTTGAATGGTCATTTATAATTGTAATACTTAAATCCCTTGGTTTTGTTCCATTTGTCTTTTGTGTTGTAGAAATGATATTTGTGACAACCTCAACATGTCTTCCCATCAAAAAGTGAAAATATAAGGATGTTGGCATACATTTGTACATCTAATAAACTTTTATTCTTTCCCCAACCTTATATGTATTGGTTGTGGATGTTCTTGGCTACTTTCTAAGCTATAAGGTAATCCTAGGACTAACCAAAGAATTCCTCTCCTAGAACTATAGTTAGGTCAACTAGTCAATGGACATTTCATTGATAACTCTTTCTTAACTATTTATGAGGACCAACCTTCACAATATAACACCATGGAACTTTTGGACATTTTTTTCTTAGCCTCTGTTAGTGAATGTTAGTCATGTCAATCACCAGTTATCAAATATGCTCTTTCAAAGTTTTTTCTAGTGTCTTAGGTCAATTGTTTATGATGTTAGTAGGTCTTCAAATTAAAAAAATTTATCATTGGTTATTAAGTCTAGGTCAATTCTACTCCCTTCATTAATCATGGTTCTCATTGGTGGTCATGGTCATGTCATTTTTAGTCTCATATCAGTTGAAGTATCAACATATAACTCTTGGTCTAGGGTTTCCACCTGTGTTGTCATTACTATGTCCAAATTCAAAGCAACGAGACATCATTGTTATGTGTCTTAAGTATTCACACCAAGGCATATATCATGTTAGGAAATAAATGTAAAGGTAACATTTCAGTTCATAAAGATATTGTTGTAATCACATCATATTTTGTCTTAAGATGAAGTATGATGTCATGCCATGACATATGCCAAAAAAGTGATTTTGAGTTTATAAAGGATCATTCAAACATTCCTGTCACTCATTTCAGTTGTATTGAGCTCCAAATTATCATAATTTAGATGCCATCCAAGTCATTTCGATATCGAACTGCACCGTCCAAGGAGATTTTCCTCCTCCACGTTGTGTTTTTGGAAGCCACGCTGCGTATTTACCCTACTCGCTATGTTTTCATTTGAACGTCATGTTTTCATTAGTGCGAAGCAAAGGAACATCTCCCAGCACTCTCTACAACAAGTGAATGTCTTCTCATCTCAGTACAGGTATGTCAAAGGAAAACGCCACCTCAACAAAGTGAAATTTTCAGTTTTTGGGCATGGAACTCTCTCCTAGGGTTTCCATGCTACGTTTTCTTATTCAACTCCATGGTTTTATTTTCACACAACTAAAATAGTTTACTCACATTTCCTACCCTTCCTCACACTGATATATAATTCCCCTATCATTTCTAACCCTTCTCATTCATCCCCATAGCTTCTAGGTCAAATCCTAGACCCCACGCTATGTTTTCAGCAGAAAGGGTAGCATGGACTGTGTAAAAATTATTTGTTCCCCTTCCCATCACTGAGTATACTATTTATCACTTCCCTAAGGTCCTTAAGACACCTGACCACCTCCCAAATTTTTCCCATTTCTTAATTCCCTCCCTAAATCCTCTTTCCCCTCATTTCAAATCACAAAACCAAAATCCCCAGTTTCCCTAATTAAAACTATGTTTTTTCCATTCCTCGTAACATTTAACACTCAGGAGTTTCTCTCCTCGCCATTTTCTAAGCAGTGTTTCCACAATGTTGGTTGCCTAGGGTTTTGTGAGAAAATCCAACGAGTGGGTTATCATGCTAAACTAACCAATCTGTTTGACACAAACCTTAGTGGAGATAAGGTCAATATTGTCGGGGTCGAATTCATCATTTCATCAAAGACAATAGCTGTCGCCACAGGGATACCAAACAGTGGGGAAAAGTGGTTCAAAAACTCAGATTTGGACACTTCAAATTATAGGGCTTTCATCAAAATCTAGTTCAAAGAGACTCCCAGGAGTAGTTTTCCTTTTAGATTGTTTCTTGAAAAGTTTTCTCCATTAATGAAGTTCATCATGAAATATTTTACATGTGAGGGCAGGTTTTTAGGAATGTATAAGTATCATATCAGATTGTTGATGCACTTACTGATGTAAAGCCTCTCAACCTACCTCACTACCTCTACAGAAACTTAGTTAAGATGGAAAATAACGTGCAAGATAGAAAGGGTGATCACCAGGCTAGTCTCTACCACCATGCTTTGATTAAAATCATTGTCCTACTCCAGCTTGAACAAAAGAACATCTCTTGGGAAACCTTCATACAGTCCACGATGTTTCTGCCTTCTACTAGTTAGCCTACTAGCTACAATTCTCCACTAGTGTCATCCAAACCAAGGGAGGTTGGATCATCTAGCAGAGTTTCAGTGAAGAGGAAATATAGGGAAGAAATCTCTCATACCTATATTAGAGGGAAGAGGCTCGTGTTTTCTCCTAGAGGACAGGAAAGGGCCAAGCCTACTTCAATTGACAGGGAAGCATCTCCACATAACCATGAGACATCATTCCATGAGAATATTCATGAAAAATAGGGAAAATCATTGAAGTGGATTGTCATGGAGAAGGAGGCTGAGATTAGAGATTTGAAAGATTATTTGGCTAAAGCTAACTACATGATTAAATTTTTGCAATAGGAAAATAGTCAACTCAAAGTGAATCAAATGCTAATGTCAAAACCTATAATGGGTGTAGAGGATGAGCTAGGAAAAGGTAAGAAAGTCATTGGTTTAGAGAAAATGGAGGACACTAAAGTTCTAGTAAAGCCAAAGAGGCCTAGAACCAAGGGCATGAAAAGGAAAGGAGACCAAATGAGTGAGCCATCTACACCTTTGGAGCAACAAGACATTAACCAATCCATTGAATAGGATTTTGAGAAATACAGGGAGTATTTGTTGGATAAAGTTAATTTCCACTTGGAGAAACTCCTTTAAAGGGTCAACAGGGCCACCAAATTGCAAAGGCACATGGCTAGGCATTTACACCGGAAAAAAGATTTGTCAAATTAGGGTTAAGAGCACGAACGCAAAACTCCAGAAAACCCTGAAAGAAGCTCAAGAAAAAGGATAACTTGGAATTTATTGTTGATGCATCATTGATAGTTTGAATTAGCTTTTAGAGGGTCAATGGAGAAAATATTGAGCAATTTTGGCAAATTTTTGAATTTTTGGGCATTTTTCCAATTTTTAGTAGGTTTTGGCCAGAAAAGGTAGCATGGAGGATGCTACGTTTTTGTTGGGGGGCTATATTTGAAAAATGGTTTAGTGTTCTGGATGCCTTTTGACCTCTACATCAATCCTAGAAAACTAGACTTCCACTGCGGCATGATCTGGTAGGTCAAAAAGTCAAAACAGTGCCTAAAAACACCTTTCTTCCCTCTTTTTGAGTAGCATGCTCTGTTTTTGGAGTAGCTGTGGGAGAATTGAGTTTTGGAGGGCTATAATTAATCTTTTACAATTCTTAAGGACTCTATGATGTACTAGACAGATAGATATTTCCAATGAGTGATCATGAGATAAATTTGGAGCGTAAGAACCCCTCCAAAAGTTACTCATAAGAAACACGCTACATTTTCTCCACAAACACTGCGTTTTCAAAGCAATTCGCTATGTTTTTGCTTGCAACTCCTTTTTATCAGTTTCTTCTGTCTATTTTGATGTTTTCTGATGTAATTCTTCTTTTATAAGTTGAAATCATGTAATAGGAGGTAAATAAGCTTGTTAGAGTATTTTCCATGTAATGTTAGGCCTCATTTATGAGAAGCATTTTAGTTAAAGTTTAAAAGGAGGATTTGTTTTAACCTCCCTAGACATTAGGGTTTATTGAGCACTTAATGTAATCATTTCCTAAACTGAAGGAGTTGACCCTGAGAGAGGGGAAATGGTTTTTTGGTCTATATGTATCTAGTTTTTAGTCAGATTTAGGGTTGGACATCAGTGAGTAGAACTCTTGGAGCTTGTACTTCATCAATTTTTACAGGAAATCAAAGGACAGTTGCAGCTATTATTTAGCAATTCTTGTGTTGTGAGTTTATGATAATGTTTTCTCTCTATTATAGTTTTATATGAATGATAATTCCATCTTCTTTCCATATCTATGCTTTTCAGTGACTTTCCTAAGAGTTTTTAAACATTATCCTTATTTTTAAGCTCTGTTTTGTTAGGAACTTCATGTTTATGTCAGCTATCTTCTGATAAATAAATTCATTCTTTCCATGCTCATTTTGATATTTTCTTTTCCACCTTACACTACATCGACAAAACCATAAAATATCACAAAGGAATACCTACCTTTCTCCTTTATATCTCTTGCATCTAAAACCTTTGATCTTTTGACCTAGTTCCCTTATTTTCACTCATGATCTAGCAAATCATAAATTTCAAAACCCTTGAGCTAAAATAACTACCTAACATCTTTTCCCACTCCAGTCATCATTGTTTGTGATCTCATAGAGATATTCCTCGCTGGTTTGGCAGGGCTAGTTGTTGAACCCTAAGTGGTCTATGGTTACCTTCGTCGATCTCCTTTCTCAGCCTTGGGATAATGTGGAAGATAACAACCTCCATATCCAATATTCAATGTAATAAAAAGGCATATTATAGGAGGAGTCAACATCCAACCAAAGATAGGTTGTCCAACCATAACTATGGTTAGATCATTCTCAACCAAGTTTTTAAATTCTTAGGTATTCTACTTTCCTTCTATCCCTACACAAAGTTCTCCATGAGGTTGTCATAAAAAGGGTGGAAAAAAAAATCAAGAAATGGATTACCAAATCCTTGTCCTTGCCAGAAAAATTTGATATTTGAACAAATATTTTAATGGCCGCAAATGTATATTATTCTTATTGTTAGGTCCCATCATTGATGGTTTACCACTAGTAGGAACAATCCCTTTGAAAATTCTTATGGATCAATGACAGCTATGCTAAAATATTTCAAAGAATCAACCGAGATTTTTGATATATGTCTTAGGACTAAGGATGCTTAAGCATAATCAAAACAAGGCATTAGATGTATCTTCTTATGCCAAATGGGTTTTGCTAACATCTTAGAAAATGAAGAGCCTTGGAATATGTTAATATTGTGACAAATTCAACCAAGACATTATACTATACAAGCAAGGGTTGAAGGGGACATCATTCCAAGCCATAATGATTGACTAGTTTAGGGTTAGTGTTGCCAATACTTTTGTGCTATAAATCACCTAGAAATCCTAAGACGTGGTCATACCATTCATTATGTGGAGAGACCTTCCCTCATTACAAGCCTTTTATTAAACAACCATAACCTATGGTGGTCTCCTCTTTATTGTTTGGAGAAATATGTTAACTAAGATGGTGTGGTGCTTAACCTAAAGCATTTTTTGAAAAATTCTATGGCCATCCAACAACATTTAACTAGTTTGATTCTTTGCCATTTTCCTTAGCTAGAGTTTTGATAGAAAGTTTTACTATTGCATTGTTGAATAGTTTTTCATGGTGGAAATACTTTAGGGGTTTATTCATGATGATACGATGCTTAAGGTGGCCTTACAAGGTCTAAAATATTGGTTGAGAGACTAGGAGTGGGGCATGCCACCACCTTCACAATATATAACCTAAGTTGACATTCAAATGGTTCTACACATGGATGATTCTCCAGGGTGATTGAACAACCTATGAAGAGTTAAATCAAGAAAAGTAACTTGGATTTTTGTGTTATGTAGCCTATGGAAGGAATTATTGGAACATGATAAAATTTTGTTTATCTAGTTCTTGATCATGGAGGGTTTACTGGTCACCAAAATACTATCATATTTGGGTGCATAATCCCGTGTTTCCCATGACGTGTAGATATTATTGTTCTTCCCTTTAGCCACCTTTACGTGGTCATGGGTGGAGGTCCTATGCCAATCATACCTTATAACTTCTATCTCATGGAGAGTCACATGCATGATGAACTAAGAGTCTCTAAGACCTATTAGGCCTACCTCGTTGTAGTAATAGTAGAAAAACCATCACAATGAAAATTTATGTCTATATATTGGCAATTAGAATGGTTTCACACTACACTGACACTACCCACATGGGGCAAGGAGTTTTTTAATTTGGCCCTCATTGTTTTTTAGGAGCCTAAGCCTTTAGAGGTTGGAAATGGATGGGGTCCACTACTTTAGGGTCTTTTCATAATTTCTAGATTAAGCATAGTTGTGAATGATCATGATGCATCCTCACAAATGAGGGTATTTGGTTTATTATTTATAACCTTCAACCTTTTTCTACACATTTTATATGTTTCATGTTCTAAAATTTTGGCTTAAGCTAGCTTAGTTTTGAGCCTTGGTATAATTTTATTAGAGACTATGGTTGTTGTCTATGAAACCCGCCCATTTTGTACAAATCCATGTACACTCTATTTTAATAATAGTTAAGGGAATCTTTAATGTAATAAATAAACTTAAAATTTGACATAAATTTTGAATTGGTAACTTGCACATGACTAGTTGGCACGCATAATCATCCTCAAGTGGGGCCCATTCACATGCCTAATTGGAAAATAATCACCCTTGTGTGGGGCCCATATGCATGTCTAGTTAGAATGCACAATCACCCTTAGGTGGGGTCTACACAAATTCCTAGTTAGCATGCAAAGTCACCTCAGGTGAAGTTTGTACACATGCATAGTTAGATACATAGCCTCTCTTATGCAAGGCATGTGAAGATTCCTAGTTCACATGTAAAATCACTAGACATAGGGCCCATGCATATTTCTACATGGAACACATAATTACTTAGATGGGAATCCAACACTTGTCTTATAACATCGAAAAATAACTTCACATAGAGACCACATATCCATACCTAGTTGAAACACACAATCAACTTTAAAAATACTTGTGTAAATTCCTATGTTATACACATATGATATTTTTACTTATAAATATATTAAGTTAAATAATATTGTTAACATAACTAAGTAATCTCCCCAATGGGGTTGATTGCATTTTTCAAGAGGGGGCCTTGGGGACTAAGCCCACCACCCTGTGATGTGATGTGCATTTATGAGTAGGGGTGTGACTCACCCCCAACATGCATATGCATGCAGATCAATAATTGGAAATTTATGGCTATTTAACCATGCAATCTACCTTGTTTTGGGTGTTTTGGGAGGAGGTCTGGAGCAGAGGCAAGGTTGAGGTGTCGACCTCCCTGCTGCTAGAGGAAGCATGAAATTCATAGGTGGTAGAAGGGTCAAACATATGTGTGCCTTGTTCTTGTGAGACGAGGCTTGTGTATTGATTGATGTTGGTAAAGAAGTGGTGGGAGGGATTTTTTCATTGGCATGTGGAACCCTTTCATCCATTTTGGAGTTTGATGGCATTGGTGTATGGATGATAATCACCTGCATCTCCAGCAAGGTGGATCGGGTTATTCCCTTATTGTACTTGTTTTCTATATTATTTACTTCTCCCAATCATTCAAATTCTATCTCTGGTTACCAGTCAAGGGTTATTATTGTGTTTGGGTGGAGAGAGATTTGGGTTAGTATCAGCCTTGGGTATGTGTTAAGCAGATAAATCCCTCTTGCTGACAAGAGCGATCTCCTTACACCCTAAAGGAAACTAGAAACTAACAGACATTGAATAGCTCTTTTCCTAAGCTTACTTCGTTTGAATTGTAAATACAAGAGTGGGAGAATAAGCCTCTTACCTATTTGTGAAATTCTTGATGTAGATCTCTCTCTATCTCAATGCTCAAAAATACCTACAAGAAACATTCAAGGATTACAATGCAATATATAATCATCACTGAGGTAGGAATTCCCATATTCAGAGTAAAATTAACTCAATGGACAAGTACGAAAAAACTCAAGAATCATATCCATAGTAGAAACTGTATGGGCACAACCATCAGCTATGAATTCGTCTACATAATCATGAATATATTACTCCTCGTAGCTTGGATTGATGAAACTAGATCCAGGGTCTTGATATCCATCTCTTGATCCGTAGAACAAATATAGTCATGCGAGTGAATGTCTCGAAGTTGAACATGGTAGAAACCACTTGATTACTGGTAAATGATGTGAACTGTTAACAAGTGCGAGAGAAACCGCCAATAATGGCAATAGCTCTTAAGGTACTCTCAGTACAATCTATAGAGTGTGAAAATATGGCCTGAAGTCAAACTCTCATTGGATTGTTTGATTGAACTCCAATGATGAGAACCTATCATCGAAAGTGAGAAACCAACCATTAAGGCATGCAGGCCTCAAGGTACTGAAGGTTTCTATATCAACTTCCTAAATAATAAGATGAAGTCGATAGAAAGTGACCTATTGCAGGAAAACCTACGACACAAAACAGAATGTCAAGTTTTGAAGAATAGTTTGCAAGGACTTACTCAGGGATGGTCGATGTGATTGAAGGCTAAAATTTGCAAAGGAAATGAGATTGAACTTCTCTTGAAAACATAGTGACATGAAAATTTACTTAGTAGCATTTGACTCAATGATAATACTCAAAACCAGATGAAGACTTTTAATGGGGTTTGATTAATTGTAAGACAAATGGATTTCCGAAATCGGACACAAGTATGATGGAGTGTCATGTTCAAGAGCAACATACTGCCTTTATAATGAATATAGAATGAATTCCCTATACAAATTTCCCCCACCATTACTGGCAAGTACCTTTTTATTTTTTCATAAGCTTGAGGAGGATAACATATGATTATCATATAAGTTCATCCTTCAGATGAGCCCTTCGAAGTATTTGTAATGAACCCTAGGAAGGAGTGGTTTGGTCTTGTCATGCTTAACGAGTTCTATACTGTTTAATTTTTACGAGTCCATTAAAGGGGTAACTGAATGTCATTTTCATGTTTAATAAGTTTCAAAAGACAAAAAGAAAACTCATTCAGTTCTTTTACCATAAAATTTTAACAAGATCGGAGAAATTAAAGCTCGGTGTTTTTTAGTTTTACGGAGTTAGAAGAAAAACATAAGTAAACTCCACCATGTTCTTTTTCATAAATTTAGTCTCTCAAACCCGAAAAATGATAAAATAATCCAGGAGAAAACTCTATTAACTATAATTAGTCAGCATATAATTTTTTTCATAAATAGTCTAGTTCAGTCCGTAAATGGGGTAAATTTATATTGAATGGACAATTGTTCATTTAATTTTACAAGTTCTAACAATTAAGTGCTCAGCAATCTCTTCATGTTTCGAGGGTATGAAAAGGGCTTAAAATAAGACTTTATGGTTTTGTTTTTTTGTGATTTTCAAGGGCTCAAAAAATTGATAAAAGTCGGCTCACAATCAAAACGATCCATTTTTATGTTGTAATCTATTCTACGCATTAAACTTAATAAATTATCATAACTGCTTAATATTAGGGTAAGAAAACACTGAAAATTTGACTCTTAAAAGGTTCAAGGCATAAAAAAATAATATTTTAATCACCAAAAACTTATAAAATTTCAAAAAATAATTTTATTTTTACCATTTGCATTTTAACCAATTTGAGAGCAGAAAGAGGGCTTTTTACCACCAAACTTCTGACACTGATTCTGAGAAAACCAGTGGATGAAATCATGAGTCGTTTCCTCCAGGTAAGAGATCTCTCTAGTATATTCACTTTCATCCGTTCAAATTTTAGTTTGAATCTTTCATTTGATTTTTTGGGGGGTTCTTATTTTGAAAAATCTGCCCTTAGGACTATGTGGTTTCCCTTTTATCGAGACCAAGCAGGTTGATAATCTTTATTTTACAGAGAAACATGATTTACGTGGTTCTCCCCTGACGAACTGCACAGCTACACTCTGTTCACCAAAAATCGGTCGCGCAAGCACTGAGGGTTTTCAAAAATGTCAAAATTTTGCCCTAAAAAATTGCAAGTTTGTTTTAAATGTTGGACTAACTCCCTTTAAATGTCATTTTCAGGATATTTGACCATTCAAAATGGAATGGAAGGAGAGAGAACATGAAAATCAAGATGCAACAGCTTTGTAGGATCTAGCAACTTTGCAAGCTCTGAGAAATTGTGGCTTCCACAAATATTGGATTATTCCAGGAATGAAAGCTCAGCTAGAGGTCATGAAATGGTTTGTGAGAACATGGGATGTCTAGGATCAATGTTTCATGATCTGGGATCATTGTCTCACCACTAATGATGATGATATATATTTTTTGACTGGGCTTTCTCACATAGGGGTTGATATTTCTTTATATGGGCAAAGACCGAGTGGAGATACTACTATTGGATACCTACGATGCTACTGTGGGAATGCAAAGCTCAAGGATGACATGATTTTATATTCAAACTATTGATAACCTGGCCTTGAGAACCATATCTTTCATTATTAACAAATTGTGTCGCAGTGCAGCTCTTCACTTGGCCACAAAGGCCCAAATGCAGACTGCCATGGAACGTTGGCAGTCTATGATCTTTAACTGGTGTGAGGAAGTCGTTTTCAATATGCAAGGACAACTAACTAGAGGTAAGAATGGTAAACTGAAGAATTTCAGTTATGGTGCCATTCTTATTTCTTTCGCTCTAGAGAGGATTCTACTCCTCAAGCCACAACATATTTTGGCGGATGAGGCAGGGCCTCGAGATCCACAAATGTTGAGGTGGGTTTCCCTTATGGCTCACCATGGAGGTAATGGTGCAGTGGTGAAATATACTCCTATGATTTTTGTGTGGCTGGGTCAACAGATCATCTAGATCGAGGAGTTCCCATATGCATGGATTAACTATAGGGGTGACCTAGATATCCCACTTCCAGCAAGGATGTAGTGGGGTGACCTAGGTAAAAAGTTGTCATTTTGATGTTTCTTTTTATGTTTTTAATTTTTATATGTTTTTTGTCTTTCAAGGCTAATCATTCGATATTCATACTTAGATGTGGGCCTAGTTTGATCGGCAGGGCTACAGTGTTTTGATAAGCGGGGTGACCAGCCTATAGCAGTTGTAGCACCAAACCTGTTATATACCTAGGGGGGGTAATATGGGGTACCGAGGGAGGTACCCAAGGTAATAATGTAATAATGGGATGGGCCATAGTAATAAATAAGGTGGTTAACCCATGTCATGTAAGGGACCACAAGTAGTTAATAATAATGTAAGGGGCCCATGTTATTAGTTGATGGTATGAGGAAACCATGGTAATGATGCATGGTATTGTATGTATGAGGCCTATATAGAGGCTAGAGACTCCACATGGAGAGATATGAAGAGAAGTATTCTTGTATGAACAGGCATATGGCTTGTGGAGTGTTCTCCTTCCTTAAGTAGTGAATGTATGGTGTTGCCCTACCATAAGGGTTGATCAATAAAGTATCATTTCATATTATTTCTGGGTTTATATGCATTATCTTATATTTTCATATCAGATCTATAATATTTCCGAGTTAGATCTACAACAAGTGTAATATTTCTGGGTCAGATCTATAGCAAGTGGTGTCAGAGCTATATTTCTGGGTTAGATCTACAACAAGTTGTATCATAGCTATATTTCTGGGTTAGATCTACAACAAGTGGTATCAGAGCACTTTCTTGGGCACAAAAGTGGAGAATTTTTTTTCATTTTTGCACGATTTCAAGGGCGGCGAGTTTGAAGATAAGATATGTAAGTTTTGGTTCAAGATCTACAAAATCTGATTGCATATTTATATTCTTTGTGAAAAAATAGCCGATTTCAAAAAAAAAAATCAGTCAAATCAGAGTCCGGATGAAGGAGATATCGCTGATCTAAAAATCAGTGGGGTTGCAGATAATTTTTCAGGGCAGCGAGTTTGCGGCGCAGATCTAGATGTCCTGGTGCAAGATCTACAAAATCTAATTGTAGATCTGGAATCTTTGTGAAAGAACACCGAATTTTAAAAAAAATATCAGTCGAATCGAAGTCCGGATGAGGGAGATATCGCTGATTTAAATCCGCTCTTTTTTCAGAAATTTTGGGTGACGGCGGGAGAGTAGCAGCGCAGATCTGGAATTCCAGTGCCTGGATCAAGATTTCTATCACATGGGTAGATGCAGAATGATTGTTTCATTTCCAAAAATAGGTTGTAATAGAGATTCTGAACAATATTGACGAAACTGTGACATTTTCAAATTTTCGCCAAAGTAAGTGAATTTTTTTTCCAAACCATCCATGGACTCTAGCAAGGCATTTTTTACAGGGAATGATAATGGTATGACTATTGAAGAACTCATAAGGGGAAAAAAGCGTTTTTATGGGACACGTTGGAGGGATACATTGTGGTTTAATTTAGAAGATGAGGCTACAAAATGGTGGAATTCACTGGACCACAAGCAGTTGACCAAACTTTCAGATATAGAATTTGAACTATTCCTTTTAGACAAATGGTCTCGGACTACGAAAAAGGAGAATGAAACACATAAGGGGCTATTTCCTACTGGTATATCCTTATTACAGGTTCATGGATTGATTCAGAAAGAGAAGATCATTGTTTCTATAAATCCTAGTTGCAAGCATAACTTTATCAGTGTTAATTTGGCAAAAAAATTGCAAATCCCAGCAAAACAAATTGAACATACACAGGGTGATAATAAGGATGTTCAAGTGTACAAGGATTTGAAGATTTCTATGGATAAATATGTGTTGCATGGTGATTTTTATGCTTCAAAGATGGATAATATGGATGTTGTTTTGGGATATCCTTGGATGGAATCCATGGGTACTATCAATATTAATGTACAAAAGAAATTCCTGAAGCTATGGTATAAAAAGAAAAAAATTACATTACAGGATATTTCCATCCATAAACAGGTAGAGCACGTGGAGGCTGAAGCAGAAGATGTTCAAGGGACTGATATATCAGATGATGAGCAGTTGGTGGTCGACAATCAGACACAAACAGAGGCTGAAGCAGAAAATGTTACAGGTGCTGATACATCAGAGGAGGACTCAGTGGTTGAAGTCATATTGGAAAATAAGACACCACAACAGGCACCTCAGCAGGGTGAATTAAAGAAAAAGACACCGTGGGTTAAAACTTCAACATATCATCACCCACATCACCCCGCAAGAAAACAACCAACAAGATGACAACCTATTAGCCACAAGGACAACAACCCCCGTATGATGGATAGCGAGGAGTGAAGATCCACTTACTACACATCAACACGGAAGAGCTGCCATGGTCAACTTCCATATCAAGCGAGCGAGGCACCAGCGAGATCGAGAGTTCACCTTTCTCTTGGATGGCTAGATGCACATGCATGGTACCAGTGGACTACTCTTTTGAGTAGATCTTATTATTTATGTTCTTCCCATGTTTCGGGGATGAAACATGCTAAGGGGGGTGGAATGTTATATACCTAGGGGGGATAATATGGGGTACGGAGGGAGGTACCCAAAGTAATAATGTAATAATGGGATGGGCCATAGTAATAAATAAGGTGGTTAACCCATGTCATGTAAGGGACCACAAGTAGTTAATAATAATGTAAGGGGCCCATAGTATTAGTTGATAGTATGAGGAAACCATGGTAATGATGCATGGTATTGTATGTATGAGGCCTATATAGAGGCTAGAGACTCCACATGGAGGGATATGAAGAGAAGTATTATTGTATGAGCAAGCATATGGCTTGTGGAGTGTTCTCCTTCCTTAAGGAGTGAATGTATGGTGTTGCCCTACCTTAAGGGTCTTGATCAATAAAGATTCATTTCTATCTTATTTCTTGGGTTTATTTGCATTATCTTATATTTTCATATCAGATCTATAATATTTCCAGTTTAGATCTACAACATCTGAGCATAATTTACATTGGTAAAACATTAAGCCTCAATTTTATCGGATGTCTTCAAATGAATAATTGAATCTGCTTGAATTAAAAATTTTGCCCACATGCAATTTTTATGTCATTAGATTCAATTCTGAGCATGATTTACATTGGTAAAACATGAAATTTTATTAAGCCTCAATTTTAAGGTTCTTGAAAATGACTTGATGAGTGGGAGCGATCAAACCAGAAACATAGTTTTTTTAGAAGGATCATTCAGAATCTCACACTTCCACTATGGAAGCCGAGTTCGTCTCCTGTTTTGAGGCTACTGTACATGGTGTATGGCTTAAGAGTTTCATTTTGGGCTTAGAATTATGGATTCTATCTCTAAGCCATTGAGAATATATTGTGATAATTCAGCTGTTGTTTTTATGACTAAAAACAACAAAAGTGGGAGTCGAAATAAACACATCGACATTAAGTATTTAGCTATAAGGGAACGTGTTAAAGAAAAGAAAGTGGTCATTGAGCACGTCAGCACTGAATTGATGATCGCTGATCCTTTGACTAAGGGCATGCCACCATTTAAATTCAAGGATCATGTAATGAATATGGGACTTGGTTCTATTATGAAGTTTCTCATTGTATGGACAATGTTACTTTAATGAAATTCTTAATTATTGTGATGTTTTTTCTTATATTTATGTGCACCTTAAGTTGATTTGAGAAAATTCATTTAAGAAGGACCAAGAATAAACATAAGGTTTATTCATTAAGAAATTGTTGCGACATAAATTATAATAAGAATAAATACATAGTAATACATGGAAGATAATAAGGACTTATCGCCATGATTCATGTATCTATTACTTAATACAGATTGTCAATGGTTTTTAAGTTGAGACATTAAGTTTGGAAGTATGGATCAAGTGGGAGAATGTTAAGCTCCATTAAAGTTTTTCCAACTGCTGCCTACAGTTATGGCAGTAAACTGCAGTGTTTCCTTAATTTTTGGAAACCAACTGCAGTGGTTTCCTTAAATTAAGGAAATCAGCTGCAGTTAATTAATTTTCTGGTTGGAGCTTCTGAAGTAGTCCATTACTCCATCTGGAGTTCTCTACCTATGGAACAGCTGTCACATAGCCATTAGAAGCTTGATGGAAGCTTGGCTATAAATTCATCTGTTTGGTCCCCAAGCTAGCTCTCTCAATCCCCTTCAGTTGTTTACACCATATAGTTGAGAGAGCATAGCTTGGAAGTGCATTCAAATTTTCTGTGATTTTTATTTTGCTTGGATTGAAGCTGGAGTATTGTTGAAGTGAAGAAGCAACTGGACTGTGCAGCAAGAGCGTCATCAAAAGTTCAATTTTGAGATTCTTTAAAAAGATTTAAAATCGCTGTCGTAAATGTCTAACAGTGGATCAATAACATATTGTATGAATATGGCTGATATCTTATGGTTAGTTTAACTGCATCGCTACCGTTTTGTCTTATGGATATGTTGAAGAATAGTGGGCCCTGCATTCATCGAGAGTTAGATTTATTGCAATATCCTTGAGATCCTTGTTCTTGAAGTGAAATCATCTGCCGCCGTCACCACTGCCAGGGCTTGTTATTGTTAGAATTTGTTACAGTGGACAATGGCTTCAATAGATATGATTCTCGTGTCCTCTAGCAAGGGTTCCAACTCTCAAAAGCACTTCCACCAAGAAGACCAAACGCTTCGAAATCAAGAAGTAAAATGTTGTAGTCCCGTGGGCACGGTATATTGTGGTTGAAAATTGTGCAATTATGGATTGATATATTGTTGGTTGGTATGTGGAGACAGCGGTGCTAAATGCAGCAATAGGATTGAAACAACGACATATATAATACAACGATAATGAATTATATTTATTTAGTGATTTATGGTTGTAACATATGGTTCTGTGATATATGATTATAATCAATGTTATATCCCAGCGTTATCTTTCAACGTTAATACATTGGAAATATACATTCGAGCATTATATTCCAGCGTTGTAACAATTATTGAAGACCGTATATATATTATTGTGTGTTGCATTGTTGAATTATATCGCTACCCACATATTGAAGACCATATATATGGTATCAGTTGCGTTCAATTGGCATTGAACCAGATTGTGTTTAGTTGTACTGCATTCGTATTTGCAGTTGTGTTGCCTTCATATTTGCACTTGTTGTCAAGCTCACACTGTTCATTGGGGATAGAGATGTTGAAAAATGTTAGCGAATTAGGGTTTTTTTGCCCTAATTTCACTCATAACAATGATGAGTGGATTTGAGCAGCGTCTTTTATCGAATGTTGTGTATTTTCTTCTTAAAGCTATCTCCACAATTGACGTGCTTCTATTACGATGGTGTCCTGACTCGTCCATCCCCATGAGAAGTGTTTTGGTGTTGGTTCTATGGTAGATTTTGAGTGAATCTTTATGAAACTTGAGAGTGAAGATTAAGAGGGCTTAACCCATTTTAATAGTGGATGTTGCGATTAAAAAGATATGGTTATAATGAGTACCCAAATGTTGTACGAATTGCAATTGTTTTATGAACTTGGGCTCTCTTGTTATGTTCATATGGCTTTGATCACTCAATATCAATATTCATATTGATGTGATGGTGGTGATATGGTGATAAAGGCCAACTATATCTAAATTATAATTGTTTGCGTCTACCAGCGAGGGAACTATACAACGAAATAAATCGGGCTACGTTGAGAACTCGTCATCCATATGTTCCATTAGGTATAAATTATTATTTGTTGTTGTATTCATTTATCAGGAACATCCAATTAAGAGATCTCATGGTGGTTGATATCATTAAGGTGGAATTGGCAAAAGTGCTTGAATGTCATATTACTACATGTTTTAAGCATCGATGCCATTTCCCTCTTTCTCTTTACTAGGTGTTTGGCATCCTAACAAGCTAGTCAAACTTAATATCCTATAGATAGGTTATATAGATCATGAACCAGACAACATATCCTCAAACTAAGAAGTGTGACTTCAATTCAAATTTGCTCTACAAAAGCACATTGGGATATTTTGTGGTCATCAAATAATAGCTTTATGGAGGAAAAGCATTGTTATTGGAGTTCTCACACAGTTAGAAATTTTATTAAGTCTCCAAACCCCTTGCCATTAATGTCAAAGGGGGAAGTGAGCATAGGTATGGAGGATAATTGTTCAGGACAAAAAGGAAGAAAAACATTGGGTTTCCATCGATGTCAAAGGGGGAGATTGATGGCATTGATGTCATTGATGACAAAGGAATAGCAGGAGCACAAAGGTATGCTTAGTATGCTTGATAACAATAGAAGCAATAAGAGATGACCGTGATGGTAAAGGAAATGGGAGTGAATAATGTTTTGTTTGCATATATGATATTGATGCTTGCATATATGCTTGCGTACAATATGTTGTAAGGTTGATTTTACATTGTATGCACAATTAATGTTGCATTATATGCTTATGTTGTGTTGTATTCACAAGACATTGATGCTTGTTGTAATGCTTGCTAGTCTACCCTTGTGAGCAACAAGGCATTAGCGATATGTTTTCATATGGAATTGGAGATACATTTACATATGGCATTGGAGATATGTTTTGCAAGTTGATTTGAATACTGATATATGATTTACCGTTGATTAATTTATGATGTTGATACTTGGTATGCTTATGAGCAGGGTAAATGAGAAGTAAAGTATTATGGCATATGCATAGTTAAACAGGTATTTTTCTCCATGGAGGTAAAGGAGAACATCTTATTAGAGCTTAGTTCCATATGTTTGTTATGATGCAAAGGGTGTTGATGAAAGATTTTTTTTGTTTACATATGTTAATTGGTGTTGATTAATGAGGTTGATTGTTTGCATATGGAATAGTGGCTAATGGTAAACATGTGTGCATATGATGAGTGATATGTTGTGATGCAGGGCAAAGGCAAGGCAAAGACATGATGCAAGGCAAAGGCAAGGAAAAGACGTGATGCAAGGAAAGGTAAGATGTGAAGCTAAGACAAAGGCATGAATAAGTTGTGATGCAAAGGGTGAAGACAAAGAATAACAAAGTATGATGGCTTAGTTAATATGTGTACAATTGAACATATATTGTTGATGGAATGCTTGTGTTGATGAAGGTATTGGAGGTGAAAGAGAACAACTTCTTCGATCTTGCTTTCATATGGGTGTCATTGATGGCATTGTTTTCTTGGAGCTCTTGCATTAATATTGGATTATATTAATGCATGTATTTGAATACCTTGAAGAATGTGAATGCATGTCATTTGAATATGATGAAATTACTTTTATATATTTAATATTCAAGAGTTTAAACAATTTTGGAATTGAATATTCACCTTTAGAATGAAAAGAGACAAGTTTTGCCATTTCAGATTCATGTGTGTGGAATACTAATAGTGATCTAGATCTCTTTAACTACCGAAATTAACCAAGATCTTTTACTTTTGTGATTTGCATTTAAAATAGCATAAAACAACCACATGTGCATGCTTTAAAGAAGATGAAACATGACAACAACCATCAAATCAAGAACACATAACACAATGATAACAAGGTTCACCCAGTGTAGGTTACGTCACCAGACCCTGGTGTCAAGAGTGGGGAGGTCGCTTCATTAATGTTGCAAATGATGATGATGTACATGGCATATTATTTTTCATTACAAGGATATATACCCTCAACCGGAGTGGTAGGTCTCTCCACAAGACGTTCTCAGGAACTCTCACTCATATGGCCAAATTCCCTCAATAAGAGTGGCATGTCTCTCCACGAGACGTTCTCCATATAGGAACTCTCACTCAAATGGGTACTCTTTCAACATAAAAAGTTAATAAAATCTCACATGATATGGCATACAAGTATCCCTCAACATAATAGTAATGAAGGATCTCAACAACAAAGACATCATTTAAGCAAATCAGAAGAAAAGCATGGCATAACTGCATCATATACCTCCATTTTCAAGGATGGCAGAAAAATGCAAAGCTTAGCTATAGAAATGGACTGCATCATTAATCTTATGGTGTGAAATTGTGTCAAATGAGTATAAACTTTGCCCCTTTTTGACACCATCAAATTCTGGACCCTCGGGAATCTTGAAGATTCCCTAAATATTCCTTCCTAAAGATGGCTGAAAAAGCTGTTGCTCAGATGAATATTCTGAGCACACCACTGTGCTCTCTGTAAAATTCTATGAAAAATGGCTATAAAGTTGGCAACATTCTGCCTTGGTAAAAAATCAGCACCCAAGGGAATCTTTAAGATTCTACAAGATTCTTCAAAGATCCCTTGATGCTAGACACCTACATTTATGTTGCTTAGATAGAGATTTTGATTGCACAGTTGGACTCCTAGAGAGAAAACATGTAAAAATGACTATAACCTTGACAAATTTTGTAACTAGCACCTTTGACCCTCATGGGAATCTTTTCAAGATCTTAAGATTCTCCACATTCAGGATTGCACACCCTTTGCTCATTCATGGTTTCAATGCTCCTTCGTCCTTCATCGCCCGTCGAATAAATTGTTTGAGCTCTTCAATATTGTTTTAGGCAGAGAAAAAAATGTACGAGCCTTTAGCTCAACGGTAATCCGGTGGATTAGGAGGGAGTCGGGTCGGGTTCAAAACCCGCTCGCTCCATTTTTGGTGTTATAACAATACAAATTTCAGCGGTAAATGTATTGCAACCGGTGGTTAAAAACATATAAATGGAAACAGTTATATGAGTTTTGGAAAATGGTTAATCGGAGGATGGAAAGTGGTTACATATAATGCATTGGCATAACCATTTTGGCAGACAGTTCACATTACCGTTGAAACAATAGCGACATATAATGTTACATTGTTTTGAATGTGTGTGGTTAGTTTTTGGTTGGCAGTTTAAGTGATAAAACCGTTGTGTTGGGCAGGGCCAGCGGACCTGCCAGCTGTGGGTTCGATTCCTACCGTTCTTTCTATAAATGTTATATATATGATGGTCATGGCCCCATGACCATATATATTTATTCTAATATATGAAACCGGTGGGTTGGGCAGGCCTGACCTGCCCCATTTTTAATTTTTTGACTTCTATAATAACAACTTAGTCTTTTTTTAAATTTCAAAATTTTCCAAAATAATACGTCACTGGAAAAATTAACCATTCAACAAATTCGCCCATTCTCGTGGCCGGATTCCATGCACCAGGTCTCTGCCAATTTGTCGCCTCGTTAAGACTGCGACTTGGCCAAATTTGACCAAAACTTGCACTGCAAATATATGGAGCATACGAACTCAGATTTGAGTTTCGTTCACACAGTTGGAATCAGGACGATGAGCACTACGATCTGGTTCTAGTTGCACTTCAATTTGAGGACTTTGTTTTTTGAGTTTTGCTGACGCTATTCTGAAACTGAGCATGTCTAGAGCCACTTGGATCAAACAACCATCAAAGTTCAATTATAAAATTATGTGAGGTTGGAGAGCTCAATGGTTAGAGAGAGTTAGAGAATGTGAGAGTTGATCGAGGTGTTATGCATTAGTTACCTTACACATATAGAGTAGAAGTAATGCAAATTTAACGAGAAGAAGAGCCGAAATAATAGATGGAAGTATGAAAAGTTATAGGCCGAGTAAACCAAAATATTGTTTTCATTTTGTATGAGGGGATTGTGGTCTCATTTTAAGTTGTATCTTAATAAATAACAGGTTGGAGCCTATTGAGGTAGGAGCCTCCTGTGAGTTGTAGCCTGCAAAAAATTTATGGGAGTTGTAGTTTCCTTGCATGTTGTATCTTGTAGAAAAATTGAGGTAGTAGCCTCTTGTAGGTTGGAGCCTATAGAAAATTAGATATAATAATAGAGTAGGAGCTTTCCTTTGCATCAAAGCAATAACAAAGTCGTGGTTTTCTCCCTTTATGGATTTCCACTTATATCTGGTTTCCATATGTATTTTTGTTATGTGTTGATATGATGTTTTGAATTACTTATTACGTGTTGTTCACATATTAAATTTATTGTTGATTATGTGTTAATATGCCCATTTAATGTTTCATTCAATCAGTTAAAAGGAAAGAATTTTAATGTCCATGAATGTACTAAACTTATTCAACCTCCCCTCTCAGTTTAGCTAAGTTTCTATCAATGTGGAATATCTTTAAGTGGGCCATTAGGGAATTAATCCAAGCAAAGCATGGCGAATGGAGATAGGGAAAGTGAGGGAGGAATACTCTAAACTATTCTCTGATTAATTTAATGTCTAGTGGTCCAAAAGTTTCCCAATGGGGAGGAATGCTCCAAGAAGATCCAAAAGGCCTAAAATTTAAAATCCTGAAAATTTGATGGAAATAGCGTCAGGTTGAAGAGATTGATGAGATAATTCCAGTGCAACTTGAATCACATTGTTTGAATTTTGTATGCAAATTTTATGGCATTTTGAATTTCATGCCAAACAACAAAAATGATAGACAAGGTGACACATGGCAAGACCATACATCTTACATAGTACAACATGGAGTTGACATGGCATTGAGTCAATAGTGATATGGCAGGTAGAGGTTGGCGTGGATGCTAAATGGGAAATAAATAGGTGGTTTATTGTGTACCAAGTGGGCCACTTCTATGGTGACACGTGGACAAATCACATGATGCGACGTGGCACCGAGGAGCCATTAGAGGACTTTTGAGGTCTAAAATGGGCCTCCTAAGAAAAATGTACAACTAAAATAAACTTTATAAGAACCTATAGGATTCAAGATGATGATGTTAACCATGGGGGTTGATTCACCATTTTTGGAGTAAAAAGGTAAAAAGATTAAAAAATAATAAAATAATAAACCTATTTTTTTAACTCGTATTTTCAACTTATCTCCTTAATCTTTTACTCAAATTTCAAGCAGTCACATTTTTTCATGTATTTCTCATTTTTTGTGTAACAGGGTCCATCAAAAGTATGCAATATGGGTACTCCTTGGATGAGGAATCAAATTTTGCATCCAATGAGTGTTCCTACTCAAAATTTGAGTAAACCCATAGGGAGATAAGTTGAAAATATGAGTTGAAAAAGTAGTTTTTTCTTTTTTCCCTCTAAAATTTGATGATGTAATCTAATCATATTTTATTATTTCCACTATTATTTTACAATTTCCTTAGGAGGCCCATTTTAGACCTCAAAATTCCCCTAATGAAGGTACAACATGGAGTTGACGCGGCATTGATTCAATGGTGACATGGCAGGTAGAGGTTGGCATGGATGCTAATTGGGCACTAAATATGTAGTTTATTGTGTACCAGATGGGCCACTGCTACGGTGACACATGGACAAATCATTGATGTGGAATTGAGTCAACAATGGCATGGCGGGTGAGTTGGCATGGACGCTAATTGGGCACTAAGTAGGTGATTTATTGTGTACAAGGTGGGCCACTCCTACATTGACACATGGACAAATCACATGATGTGACGTGGCATCGAGAGTAGCCTGAAGTGTCAAAAGTTTCGATCTCTTGGACGATTGGAGTAGTGAGGCTTGAACTCTCAACCTTAGCAAAGATAGGCCAACAACCCAACCATTGGGCCATGCATTCATTTTTGTTAAAATAAATGGTGGATCTTATATATAAATGTTTGTTATACTGGAGGCAAAAAAGAGGGGTTTATCACGGGTTTGAATTCGTGACCTCCCCAGAACTGACAACCATATGGCCAATGTTTTAATTGGGTTGCATTATCGGGCCATAACTAACGAATTAATGACAACATATTACAATAACTAGCTAATGTGCCACGGTTAAAGCGTTGATTGGAGCACACAACCAAGTGTTACAATGTGAAACAAAAATGCACATGGGTTAAATGTTATACTAATATATGGTTCAGTTGTAACTAGGCATAACGTCTGATTGGTTGGGGTACTTTATAGTTATAACAAAAGGTTATATTTTTATATAACCACCACACCCACTAAGTTATGGTTAATAAGTTTTATTTTAATATATGATCCCAACAGATGGGGCCACAACCTCCGTGGGCTTGATCGCAAGGTCACTAACCCCCACGTTTTTATATGCCAAAATGTTTTCCAATACGCCACAGATTTTTGGTTGTGAAAACTGACCCAATTCTTGTCTTTTGATGCCTTGATTGTACCATGTGTAATGTGTAAAAAAAAGTTTTATCACTTTTGAAGTATTGCAAAGGGAGCAATAAGTTGACAAATTTTTTACAGGTCATTGTGCAACTACAACACAATCTGGTTTTCTAGAGAGGCTAAATCTTTATCTTTTGAAGGCCAAGTTTTAGATTGTTTGTGGTATAAAAGTCAGTATTTTTCCCCTTTTGAAGATTGGGAAGAGGGAGAGATTTTTGTCAAAGGTTCTGGGTCAGTTTATAACATTGTAAGTTATGTGATTGTGAAAAAAAAAGTTGGACTCCTTAGTTTTGTGTCATGTTTTATCACTATGTTTTGTGGTAACACACCATTTTCATGCCCTTTTGGAGATCACAGATAGGAGAGACTTTTGCAAGGAGTTTTTTGAGGCTTTTTAAAGCTGCAAAATAGAGAGCCCACTTAGAGATTGGTATTTGATGTAATTTGAGTCATTTTTCATGATAATTGAAGAGGTTACTCCATTAGAAGTGGACTTGGAGACACAACCCACATTGGGTGAACTATGTTATCAATCTTGTTGTGTTCCTTTTGTTATCTACAATTATTTCTTTCTATTCATATTTTTTTTAAAGCTTTTTGTCAAGTTTGGTATTTCACATTATGTTTAAAGATGATAAATCATATGCTTCTAATAAAATATCCTAATCAACATGATGTTGAATAAAGTGTAACTAGGTTCAGTCTTCATGACATTGTAATTATGATTTTTGTAAAATGAATTTATTATTCCTTTTTGCATGGGTTTCATGAGCAAGAGGTTTATGTATTTAGTGGCTCCCATTGAAAGCCTTAGGATGTCAAAGAGTCAATGTCATGTGTAATGAAAAGTCTAAACAGTCCTCCAAAACAAGAAGAAGAAGAAGTCTGCAAGCCAAACGGTGAAGAAGATAGTCATGTCACCATAAAATCATATATAGATGACAATTTGGCTCAAAAATTAAGTCACAAAGGTTCACTATGAAAATTCAGCTTATTTTTGGGAGACTAACCACTATATATACCTCGTCAAGGTTTGTGCGGAAAAAAGACACAGAACTCAGATATATCTGAGATTTTTGGATGAGATTACATGGTTTTAGGACTTCAGATAAGGTATAGGAATCTTAGTAGCCTTAGCACCTTCGTGGATAATCACAAGAGTAGTGTTACAATCTGGGCATACGTATGAAGAGGAGGACACTCTTTGTCTCGATCTCCTCATAGTCTTAGTACTCACTGCCTCAACACACAATCATACAATCTCTTCATACTTATGAAGAGGAGAATCATGAAGAGACACTCTTTGTCTCGGTCTACTCTCTAGATACTATCACAGTCTTGGCATAATCATAAGGAAAAGGATTACAATGATCTCACAATAATAAACTATGTCTCATGAACACAGTCATGACCTCAAGAAAAATTGCAGTCATGATCCTAATGAAGAAAAAGTCAAGACAATAATGAAGAAGCTGCAGCAATGGAGCAAGAGCAAAGAAGATCTTCGTAGTGTAGTAGTAATGGACTCCGTGGTGTAGATATGATGATGATCCCATCTAAGACAAAGAAGAGGATTGGTGTCTTGGTCTTGGAGCGGCTTCATAGGTCAAGGGTCATGGTCTTGGTATTCGTCAATTGGAATCTCTATAAGAATAATTTTGTGTAGATTTTCCTCTCCAAGAGGGAGAGGTTTTCACCCTGGCAGGATGCCAACATCTTGTGTTCTTGTCTCTTTGTTTTGGTAGCTATTTGAAGAACTAACGACTAGATACTCTAATAATAATAAGAGAAGTTTGGAATAAGAAGAAAAATTGAAAAACACCTCACATATGGTTATCATGCCTAGAAGAATCTCATTAATTCTAACTACCCTAGATTCTTCAACATGGTATTAGAGCTAAGGTGCTAAAGTCAAATAAAGGGAAAAAAAGAGGCACTTAAGGATCAGATTCAAGAAGGGCATCAAAACAAATTGAAGGAATTGAAAGATCAGTCTTCAACAAGTAGTCTACAACAACAAGACAATTCAAGATCAAGTAATCTCAGTTAAAGTGAAGTCTCAAAGCTAGTGCTCAGAATTCGGATCAGAGTCAAAAGAAGGAAAACACAGTACCTTCCATATTTTTAGTGCTAGCCCCAAATTGGGTGTCATCACATTCTATGTCATCCCATAAAGATCTCAATAACTTAAGTCTGAAGAAATTTTTATGCTTGGTATTGAACAATGCTCAAAGGTCTCAAAGGAGATCTTTGTTCGTGCTAGTCAACTCAAGCAAGGTTCTACTCCAACAAGGAGCATCACAACAAGCTACAAGGATATGCAATCACATCATACATTACAACAATATCACATCAGAAGGAGAACACAATGTCACATCTTGGATGGACATCATGACAGTGATCTCAAAATTATTGATTTCAATTTCATACCCTCATAGTCAAGGAATCAAGTAATCTCAACATATTATAAAGATGACAGTGTTGGGTGCTGAACAATGCAAGGAAGTCTCAAGAAAAGTCTTCGAACTCAGTTGTAACAGGAATCTAGCAAGAATCTCATTGAAGGAGATCAATCAAGAAAGCATCAAGGTGAAGATTTCATTTTCACATGACAAGTAAGTATCTTTTCATTCTATAATCAAATTGTGTTAAATGACTTCATGATTGCAAGGACGTCTATAAGTTGGATGGGCCATCAAAATTCCTTGCATGAAGAAGGAAGATAGGCATAGTCATCTAAATAGTTGAAGTCATTAAGCATATCAAAAGGTTTCCTCTGAATTTAAGGAAAGGGATACTTATGAAAAGATCCCCTCATATAGAAACATGGGATACATCAAAGAGATGTATATGATAAACTCATGCAATGAAGAAGATCACATGAAATCTGGTCTACATGGAAGTAAAGGTATCAAAGGATGTAGGATATCTTCATAAGGCCTCATCTACAAGACCAAGGAAGGAAGATAACCATCACTAATCTATAATGCACTAACAGATAATCAAGGTAACAAATATTTGTGGAACAATAAAGTTACCTCCCTCAACAACTTATGGTCTCTATGTTGAATAGAGAGAGGCAAGTTAATGACAAAAGTATTGAAGGGTAAAAGAACTCAAACATGTGTAGAAAGGAAAGGAAAGCAAGACAAAATAAGTATAGCTAATGTTCAATGCTATAGAAAGATTATAGAAATAAGTCCATATCACTAGAAAGATGGAGGAAACTGAAGAAAAGGACCAAGAAAAGAGGGAGTAATAGATCTCTACTATGATTGGGATAGTATCCCTCACAAAAGGGTCCTATCATAAGCTTTTGTTATAAGATATGACAATGATAATAAGATGCATCGTGGCATCATGGAAGCATTAGAAATAAGATCTTGTGGCATCACCATGGGAATCATGAAGGACAAAATTCATGGTAAATAAACATGAAGGTATAGCTCTTGGGAACTTCAGTGAACATTGAAGGAAAGGAAGAAGTCATCTAGGACGAAGTTCATTATACATCAAAATGGAAACATCTACCAGATGGGTATATACAAGATCCTCAAGATTCTCTGATGGAATCCTCATCGAAGGGTTCACCAATCTAGAGAGGAAGCAAGTGTTTCAGCAAGAACTCCAACTTGTGGAACTCATGAATGATGTTATGGTGACATAAGAGAATAAGTTGGTCAAGGGGTTGAAGACACTTCAATCAAGGAAGCTGCTAAAAGAAGCCTAGATGACCTAAAGGTAAAATAAGGTATATATGTTTGTGTTTAATATTATAATGTCATGTCATATGGTTGCAGGTAACATGGATCATTACTTCTATCTTGAGAAGCATGATCAAGAGGGAAAAGATCTACTCCTTTGAAAGGATGCATGAAGGCATTAGACACACTAGATGAAATCAACATAATATGACTACAACTAAGAAACTCTGATTAAAAGCACCTAGAAATGGAATGTGTGGAGAAGAAAGAGATCATGAGATAAGCAACCTTGATGAAGGTAATCAACATCCAAAAGTACAAGAAGACTTGACCAGGAAATCTCCCAAAAAGGTATGAAGACTCTGATGGAAAATATGGAGACCCTTGACAATAAATATCTTTGGGAGATGTGTCAACATGTATGCAGGATGTTTATACCTACAAGAAGAGGCCATGATGAAGATCCATCTAGTAAGGTATGATTTTATTTTATGATATGTTTCTTAAATAATATTTGGATAAGTTCATACAAGGCTACTTAGAAGTACAACTAGCACTCATGTGATGGATGGAAGAAGCACGATGAGAAAGAAGTGGTCATATAACAAAGGTTATAGATATGAAGAAGGCCACTTTCCATGAAGAAAGGAGGAAAGTGATCAATGGTTGTTTCCCTACAAGGAAGAAGCTTAAATAGGAGAAAAGTTGATCAAACAGCTGAAGGACGTGTGAAGAAGAAGTTGTTGATGTATAGAAGAGTCCCTAGCCAAGAAGGATCTCTAACAAGTCTCTGATCAAGAGGGATCTTGGATTGGATCACCCCTAATTAAAAAGGAGTGACAGTTGTGTTTTTCTATTCCATTTGTCATGCACTAGACCAGGACTAATAGTCGTAATTCTAGGTGAAGGCCATGAACAGAAAGGTAAACACATGATATCCTCCATAGTTGAGAGGGAGAGATAGACACAACATTCCTGTATTCACTTTGGAATAAATAATGGAGGATTAGGTAATCATCTGGCATTTGATGCTCTTTGAGGATGTGTAGGGAATCCAAGACAAGAGTAGGCAAGAGGATCGATATTCTTTGAGGGTTGGGAACCCAAGATAAGAATAGTCCTAGAAGGTCATACTCAGTGAACATCCAAGTGGGTATGTACCTTGAGATACAATGATGAAGGTGTCTATAATCATTGGTCTTGTCAACATTGTGCTCTGATCTGATGAGAGATAGAGTTGTTAGTCAAGGCCTTATTGTGGAAACAATGTTGGTTACTATGATGCTATATAGATGGGTTACCAATTTGATTCTTCTTATGATAGATTCTTCAGATTGAGAATGACCAAGTCTATCATGAATACCTCCCTAGTTAAGACGGAGTGTTGAAGAAAGTGTAACTAGGTTCAGTCTTCATGAAATTGTAATTATGATTTTTGTAAAATGAATTTATTATTCCTTACTGCATGGGTTTCATGAGCAAGAGGTTTATTTATTTAGTGGCTCCCATTGAGATCCTTAGGATGTCAAAGAGTCAATTTCATGTGTAATGAAAATTCTAAACAACCCTAAAAAACAAGCACAATCCTCTAAGACAAGCACAAGAAGAAGTCTGCAAGCCAAATGATGAAGAAGACAATCATGTTAGCCTCAAATGATATATAGATGACAAGTCGGCTCAAAAATGAAGTCACAACGGTTCACTATGACATGTCAGCTTATTTTTTGGAGACTAACCACTATATATACCTTGTTAAGGTCTACGTAGAATAGAAACATAGAACTCCGATATATTTGAGATTTTCGGATGAGATTACAAGGTTTTAGGACTTCAGATAAGGTTCATGGAGCTCGGTAGCCTCAACACCTTCGTGGGTAATCATAGGAGCATTGTTACAGTCTTGGAATATGTATGAAGGGGAGCACACTCTTTGTCTCGATCTCCTCATAGTCTTATCACTCGCTACCTCAACACATAGTCATACAATCTCAACATACTTATGAAGAGGAGAATCATGAAGAGACACTCTTTGTCTCAGCCTACTCTCTAAATACTATCATAGTATCAACATAATCATAAGGAAAAGGATTACAATGATCTCACAATAATAAACTCTGTCTCATGAACACAATCATGACCTCGACATAATTGCAGTCATGATCCTAATGAAGACAAAATCAAGACAGTAATGAAGAAGGTGCAGTCATGGTGCAGCAGTAAAGAAGATCTTCGTAGTGTAGTAGTAATGGACTCAGTGGTGCAAAAATGATGATGATCCCAACAGTGACAAAGAAGAGGGTTGGTGTCTTAGCCTTGGAGTGCCTTGATAGTTCAAGGGTCATGGTCTTGGTATTCGTTAATTGGAATCTCTATAAGAAGAATTTTGTGTGGGTTTTCCTCTCCAAGAATGAGAGGTTTTGGCCCTGGCAGGATGCCAACAAATTGTGTTCTTGTCTCTTTTTTGTGGTAGCTATTTAATGAACTAAAAAAGACATCCTCTAAAAATAATAAGAGACGATTGGAATAAGAATAAAAATTAAAAAACCCCTGACATATAGTTATCATGCCTAGAAGAATCTCATTAATTCTTCAACACATGGCACATGGAATCATCCTTGTAGTTTTGCCCCACCGCCAAAGAAAGTTATAATCCTTTTTAGCAGGGGAAAATCATTATATTAGCCTAGAGATACAGAGAGAAGTATTTCCTTTTTTCCTGGGGAATGGGTGTTAAACCCTATGCAAGTTACCTAGGCAAAATCCCTTCCCAACTGAGATCAATGGTTGAGATCAATTGAGGGGGTCCCTTTGTAGTCAATGTTTAACAAGCAAAGGATGCATGGTTTGGATTAGCACCAAAGCACCCTTGTATGATCAACAACTAAGTTTCACTGCGGGGGTCACCCTTTCCCACATTCGATGCCACCATTGGAGGGTCTGAATTAGCAGTTGTATTCGGTTGAGGTGAAAACATAATGGGCGAGAATGAAATTAAGGATAGTGGGATCAGGGGATAACCTTGTTTATGGAACCATGTTATCATACCATCGGATCTCAGGTAGATTCATAAGATCTAACTTGTGGAGGGGGCCAATGGGGATGGGCTAATATTAGACCTTGGCCATTAATCCCAAGGTGATTGACTGTAAAGAGGCATGAAACCCCGATGTCGAGAACTCGTTGAATCTTGGATCTCGGACCTCGAGCCTTAACTTGCGAATAGGAGTAGCAAAGGAAAGCTTCGATGCCAAGGTGTTGATATGATGTGGCCCAATGGGCCCCATATCAGGTACGTGGTTGCCACATGGAATCCATATGATGCCATGGATTCTATTAATAGGCCAAAACTTCTAACAAGAATAAATTTTTCTCCAAAAATTGAATTGATGAAATTCTTATATCATCGTAAAGGTCTCAATTGGTTTTCATGGTGGTATTAGAATTAAATTTTTCAGACTTGCAAAAATGAAGTTCTTGTTAACCTCATCTTTATTGCAAACCTTGGGCATCGAGTAAAATAGGTAACACCTTCCTCAACCCTTGAATCCTTTAAGGGGGTGGAAGGGAGGTGGTTACAACCACCATCACAATGTATCTTCCAAATCACCCACAAACCACACCATAGCACACAAAATATCCCTCTCTTGAGCCTATCACTTTGACCCACCATGGTGAAATGTCCATGTCACTATTTGTGTGGCATTAATGTCATTAATGATGTCACTAAATGATAAAATTGTCAATTTTTTGCAATTTTTTGAAATTTCCTAAAATCCACAATTTCAAGAAACAATTTCTCCAACTATCACTACACCTTATGTAGTCTCATCATCCAAATTCAAAGTGTAACTCAACCCATACTACCTAAGCATTGCAATTGTAGCTCTAATACTAATATATGGCATACTTACATGTCTAAGTACCCTTGAAAATTTGTTTCTTAGTAAAACTCAAACTTTTGATAGAATTATTTATTATGCAAGAAATTCAAGAAAACATGTAGTGCATACATAAGCTCATGCAAATGTTATGAAACTTCAACAAAAATATGTAGTGCAAATTACTTAGGAACATACATAACACAAAAAATAAATAAATATCTTAATAAAAAAATAGAAATATAATTACACAGGAACATAGAAAGAACTTATCCTTTAATGCCAAATTCACCAACAATTATAGGCATCAAACATTCCACCCAATTGTAGGCTCTATTGTACACCACCCTCTACAACAAGCCACCCTTGAGCTAAGGATATGATACCACAAGTATGGATGCAGAGGCCAACTCTATAACTCACAAATAGTTAGCTCACAAGCTTTCTCTAGTCACACAAATGTACAACAATCACATCTTCCAAGGTTATTCAAGCAGTCCCAAGGTAATCTCAACTTCTAGCTCTCTTTCCCCTTTAACTTGTACAACCCAAGGAAAAGAATCACTTCCGCTATGATGCAGTCCTTCAGGCTATTCCATTTCCTTCTATGTCTCCAATAGTACTAGTTAGGAAATCTCAATGCTAGAAGCTCCAGAGTCTCTTAGCCTTAAACATATTCACTAGATACAACAACGCATACATGTACTATGCACATCCTCTCATATTGCAATAGTAACAATTAACCCCCAAAAGGTAAGAATAAATATGCATGCCATCATAATTACATATGGCTTCCACATTAAATTCACATACCCACAGTTTTCTCAACTAATTCAATTATGAGTATAATAAAATATTAATAATAATGTCTAGCCTCACTAGCTACCCCTTTCTCATGGGAATTATAGCCCCCCTATAATTTTATCATTATCCATTTCTTATCAATGATGAATTTTTTTATGTGAAGGTTTGCGTGTTCATTACGTCATCAAAGAGTTACATCTGATATGTTATTGCATTATTGGTTTACCGAATGGGAATCCAGACCAATAGCACAAATTTATAGTATTGAGATTGCTCAGGTTTTTCCTTACAAGAGCATCTGACATGACAAAGGTTGTGCTATGAGTGTTCTGAGTAGAGGCATGCATGCCTTCTCTCGTCGGTTTCCAATCTATGGTATGCATTGACACAAAAATTGAGTGCTTAAGATCTGAGACTACAGAGTTTACCATAAAAGCCAAGCTTTTATGGTTGACTGCCCCTTGGATGGTGTTCCATGTTGCTCTGTCCCCATGCTTGTTCATCATTTGTATTGCCACCTTGATACCTTGAGAGGTTTCACATGCTAGTTTGTTGTTACCTTGGGAGATGTTGTTAAGATTGTAGTTGTTCTTTCCTTGGGAGATGTTGTTAAGATTGAAGTGATTGTTACATTGGAAACCACTATTAAGATTGAGTTTTTTATTACATGTTATGAAAATGAATTGAGGTAGTGCAACATTCATTCGACGATGACACAAGATGAAGATTTCCATGTGTGCCACTAATCGCTTTTGTGTATTGTTCCAAAACATAATTATATGATTGTACCTCTGATCCATACTAATTGTAGTTCACATTACTTGGAGGAAAGATCATGGATCACTATGGCCTTGTATGCACTCCACAACTAATCGGGAATGGAATGGGACCATTGATAGGTGATTGGAAGGTCATTTGAATCCAATGCATAATTGGCAAGGTGATTTGCTCGCTTGTTGCTTGTTATGTGCACATGACAGAGTTGTGGTGCTCGAATTTGGTGGAGAAGTGAAGCAACCCTTTGAATGTGAGACCAAATCCACTAGCTCCCCAGGATCTTGGATAATGCTATGTCATGCTACAGTTGTTTTAGAATGGAAATTATGAGCATTAAAACACCCTCAATCAAGGGTTGATGAGCCTATAATCGTAACGCAACTTTTACACCTTTTTCCAAGCTCGATAACTTGACCTCATTGTTGGTGGTTATTCCCAACTTTCCAGCATAAATATGAGGAATGATCCTTGTACTATCTCTAAGGACTCCCCCATAGATGGTTGGGTATGGATTTCCATGAGAAGCACCATCAAAGTTAAGCTTAGTGAGGTGCTCAAGGGAAGGGAACCATGAAGTGGGGTTGCTGTCCTTGATTGTGATCGAAATTTCCTGAGGAGGCAAGGACGAGGGATTGAATCCCAAGGCCTTTAGGATACTTTTTTATGCCAGACTCACACTCCTAGTCCTGGGGAGCCCACGATGTGGAAGATATTGTTTCTTGAAGCTACTCAAGGAACTTGTTCTAAACATCTTCTAGAGATGTAGTGTTGTTCTTGAATCTCTGAGCATTCCTTTCTCTCCATAGATTCCATGTTAGGAAACCTGGCAAAATATGCAAATCCTTGTTAAGAATTGGGTTGTTATATGGGAGTTTGGTTCAGTTCTTAAGAGAAGAAATGCTTGAATGTGAAATTAATCTGATTTCTGGAAAATAATGGTAGTATGGTCCCAAAGTTTTCAAGAAAATGGGCATGTTATGAAAAGATGATTGATGTCCTCACGTTGCGATTTACATAGTATACAAATTGAGGGGTCATTGAATCTTCTTCTTTGAAGTTTATCCTGAGTGAGTGTTCTGCCTTTCAATAATAGCCAGAGAAAAAAAGAGATTTTGGGCTAGTGCTTGAGCTTCCATAGGTTTTTCTATGTAGGATTAGACCCATCCAATGGGATTGGAGATACGATTTTGCAAGCCTCCTTTAAGTTGTGGTCTCCAAGTGGTCCATAGCCCCATCTTAATACATTAAGATTTGTTTGTACAACTATATGCCTTGTTGTTAGTTCTTGTTGAAGGATATGTCGCTCTACTTCATAATATGTGCCCTCAAATAAAATGTGGAATTTCCAGGGACACTAGGATGAGTGTGTAGCATTGGGATCCCAATAATGTGACACTATTGTTAGCCCCTATTGTTATAGATTATGCCAAAATTGCAGAGTGTTTGGCATGGTGGAGAGCTTGGGCCATTGGTTCCAGAGTCCTCCCAGAATAGTGCCGACTGGCTATTGCGTACCTCCCAGAAACTGTGATCCTTATCAATGATGATTTTATTATTAATACAAAAAATCATTATATAACTAAGTTCTCTAACCTTTCATCATATATAAATAGAGATGATTAAACTAAGGTCAAAATCAAAGTATTATAATTTCAAGGCTACATGGATTTTCCACCAAATCAAACCATATTTGTTGCCTCTCCAATAGATTGTCAAAAAAATCAACCACATCTCCAATAGATTGTTATCTACCATAGACTTTCCACTACACCTACCATATTTATCATTGGATTGTCAAAAAATCAACTAGATTTTGCTCCATACACTTTTGCTACAAATTCAAATATGCATAAACAACTATCTCTCATATCAATATAATTATTATTTATTAATTATTATTGTAAAATAATATATACTAAATTATTTGAATTATTTATTTGTAATTAAATTCATATAATATAATAATTATTTATTAATTGCTATTCTAAATATTTTAATTAAATGATTCATATTACTTTTGTTTACTAAAGCAATCAACAACTAAACCACGATGCAATATAGTAAGTGGAGGTTTGAATGGTCATTTGGATGTAAAAGTACTTTTCACGCATAATATACTTAAATGCTTATTTATATATAATAATTATTTAATTGAGTGACTTATAATATAATAACTTTATTTTTTCTAATGATTTTTTAAGTAAAAATTTCCTAATTTTATATGCAAATTTATTACGAATAAAATGGAATTCTAACTTTTAATTAATTTTTTATTAATTTTTCTTGTCCAGTTTTGTCTTTCTCCATCTGATTATTTTTTCTTATATTAAATATAGTTTTCAGTTGTCCTCCTACCAATTAAAAAATAATCCAACATCAATCAAGCATGCACTGGCTGTCACCCTTCATGCTTTTTTAAGTCAATACGATGCCTTTCATAACAAAAAAACAATTATTAATATCCATTGGAAATTCTTTGTGCCGGTTGCACAGTGCTGCAGATACGGGATGATTCACGCATGTATCATGACACGCAGGTTCAATAGTATTACTGGTAAAGGCAAAGTACAGTACACTATGTTATAGGTTCTCAAAGGTCTATTTCTAAGTTGTTGAACTTTAATATTGAGTGTTGTTTTATAGAGCTAGATTGCGACCATTTATCTATTTTTATTAAGTTTGGTATAAACACATAAGATTGAATAGATCATTTATACATGAAAGTTTATGAGTATGGGAAAATTATCTTAAACCAGGGAAATCAAGAGTTCTTTAGGGTTGTTCTTAAATAACAACTCCAGTGGGCCAAAAACAACAATAGGGGTTACAAGGATAACGAAAGAGATAACAGGTATATTGGCAGTAGTATGTTGATTCTCTTAATATGCAAAGCTTTAAAGGTATGTAAGAGATCTAGGCCTCTGAAGAGGATCTCAAACACCTTCCGAGCTAATCCTTGGTATGATAAGGAATGCAAGGATTTGAAAAGATTTCTCAAAGAAAAGTCAAGCAAAGAAAACAAGATTATATATAAACAATTGATAAAATCAAAAAAAGAAAGCTATGTGATTTCAAGAAGGAAGGAATTAATTTCTTTGGGAAAACATAATCCTAAAGGTTTGTGGAAGGAACTACAGCGAAAGAAAGAAAAAATAGAAAACAATATCACTGAGGCTCAGTGGTTAGAGTATTTGAGTTCCTCAATCAGTTGAGGACTAGCTCGCATCATCTAAGATGTGAAACTGGTAGATGGGTGGTCCCCAAAGAAGTTTGGGAAGAACTAACTTGCATTTTTTGCAACAGATTAGTGGTAGAAACATAATGGCATTTCATCAAAGAGTGTGTAGCAGTTAATTTGATAGCAGCCTAAAGGTGAATAGTCTTAGTGAACTTTTTGAGGAAATAAGGCTTCACAAAACAACCAATTTCTTCCCCAAGATCCATAATAGCAGAATCAACCTACAAAAAAATCTGAATATGGATTAAGTGATAGTGAGTGGTCCGTTAGACCGCGAGGTCTCATGTACGTCATTAAAAGCCATTTCATTTCATTTTAATGTTTCTTGTGACGGGGAAGGAGGCAAGGGCGATGCTTAGTTACTAGGCTATCCATAACAACAAATTCAGCCTAGAAAGAATCTGAATATGGATTAAGTGATAGTGAGTGGTCCGTTAGACCGCGAGGTCTCATGTACGTCATTAAAAGCCATTTCATTTCATTTTAATGTTTCTTGTGACGGGGAAGGAGGCAAGGGCGATGCTTAGTTACTAGGCTATCCATAACAACAAATTCAGCCTAGAAAGAATCTGAATATGGATTAAGTGATAGTGAGTGGTCCGTTAGACCGCGAGGTCTCATGTACGTCATTAAAAGCCATTTCATTTCATTTTAATGTTTCTTGTGACGGGGAAGGAGGCAAGGGCGATGCTTAGTTACTAGGCTATCCATAACAACAAATTCAGCCTAGAAAGAATCTGAATATGGATTAAGTGATAGTGAGTGGTCCGTTAGACCGCGAGGTCTCATGTACGTCATTAAAAGCCATTTCATTTCATTTCAATGTTTCCAAAAGAGGCAAGGGCGAGGCTTATTTACAAGGCTATCCATAACAGCAGAATCAGCGTAGAAAAAAATCTTAATATGGTTTAAGTGATAGCAAGTGGTCCTTTAGACCTCAAGGTCTCATTTACGTCAGTAAAATCCATTTCATTTCATTTCAATGTTTTAGGTAAAGACAAGGCTATTTACTAATCGGACCATAAATACAGAAAAATTGTATATGCTCACCACTGGATAATGTACTTGTTTCGATCCAAAAATAAGCATATATTGCCCCACATATTTATTGTGGCTCAATATCCTGGGATATATTGGTTTTCGGAAGCAAGCGGAAGGACTGGATGATCACTAGCAAATTACAAAGTTGTATGGTATATTAAGAAAGTAAGTATCGGTACGGGGAGAAAATAAGAAGCTTCAAAGGAAAGTCCCCGATTTCTTCTTAGCTGAGTTGGGCTCAGTATGGCCATTGGCCTCTCATGCGCGGAAACAAGATAAAGATTCCAGAATTAATTTCCAATTACTGGAAAGTGAAATTAACAAAGCCATTTCCAATACTATGACACTTCAACGAATCAACACAACTCAACTCAGGTATGTCAGGCATCCATTAATGAGACGCATGATGTTAATGCCATTGAAGAAAGAGGGATGAGTGAGCAGTAAAGCCACTATTTCACCTACCCTAATATTTACACATTTTCTTGTTATATTTATTCTACATACTTCCATTTTTATGTTCGCTTTTTTATGTTCGCAGGACCTTAAGTCTGCAATGGGGGTTTTCTTTGTGCTTTTTTGTTATATTTATTCTACATACTTATATTTTAAGATTTCCACATTTTCTTGTTATATTTATCCTACATACGTCCATTTTATGTTCTCATGACCTTAAGTCAGCAATGTCGGGGGTATTTATTCTGCATACTTATATTTCAAGATTTCCACATTTAATGTTATATTTATTCTACATACTTCCATTTTATGTTCTCATGACCTTTAGTTTGCAATGCCAGTTTTATTTGTGCTCTTTAAATATATAAGTAGCGTGCGTTTAAGGAAATTTAAAGGCATTTTTCTCCTCCAGCTGAGATTAATTTTTCACAATTTCTCTCGTCTAAAGTTTATTAGATAGTCATATGTGTCCATCCCAATGGAATTTCCCAATTTCTTTTATTTAAGTTTCTTGGAGAGCCACTAGTGGCCTATTGAGTATCATAGTGAGTTTGAACTGGCTATCTACTACAATCTTGGTCCACAATCCTAGTCTTGTAGACCAGAAAACCTTTGTAAGCGAATTGAGCCACAATTAGAACCTACCATTTTAAAGGTTATGCGGATAAAATAATTGGTGGCACTATTCATAAGAATAATGAGTTCAAAAGATATCGGCGAACTTGGGGGATTTTGGATGATTTTGGTCGATATCATCTAGAAACACTGTGGCTTGAAGCATATGTGTCACACCCACGAGTTGGCGATGTGCGACGCGCCGGGTGACATGACTCTTCGTTAAAGGCGACAAGTCGGGCAGTCGGTTAAATGCGCTCGAGTCACATGCGACGAAATGCGACAAAGGCACGAGTCATGTGTGATGAAGTGCGACGAGAGGACGAGTTGCGACGAGCTGGCACGAGGGTCGAAAATCCGAGAAAGTCGAAAAATGACTAAGTGTTGGACGAGTTGCGATGAGTTTATATGAGAGGCGAAAAACCGAACGGTTGGGTGGAGCTGACCCATAGTTGGGCGAGGCAACTTGGAGATGGGGAACCAACATGTTTTGGTGGCCGAGTTATATGGTCGACTTGGGCAGGCTGACCCATCGACATCCATGGTGGGATCGTATATAAAGGTGGGCGCATGGAGGAATCATAAAGCAAGAATGCAAGTCATCCAAGCAAACCAAACGAACTTGGCAAGTAAAGGAAGAGGAGCATACGGTGCAGGCTGAGGTGTAGGCGGACGGGTTGGGCTGAAGCACTAGGATGAAATCACAAAAAAACCAAACAGCAGAATGACAGGCACGACCAACGGGCGAGATGCCTGGGCGAGTTGGGCGGACTGTCGTAGGGTGAGCTGGCACAAGCGCACTTGCCCAAAGTTCTGAACGCGAGTTGAACGGGTGATAGTAGTTGGGTGGCAATTTCAGTGGACAGTAGGGCGAGTGGAGGTTGGGCGTGTGCAAGGTTGGGAGAGTCGGACTAGATTTGCGGGTGGACACCCTTTCCCACAAGCTGGGTGGTGTGACACGGAGTTGTGGGCACGGTGAACCAGAGAGTTGGGCATGACGAGCCGAGTGAAACAAAGGTTGGGCATGACAAGCGAACATGTAGTGGACGTTGTTGCCTGACCCGCGACATGAGCCGACTTGGGCGAGGCCGCACGGTATGGTGGGTTGCCCTGAATGGGAAGTTTGGGCAAGGCTACATGATAAGGGAGGTTGAGTTGAATGACATAGCTTTGGCAGGCCTAAATGAGAACTTGGGAAGGCTGAACAAAGCTTGGGCAAGGCTGAACGAAGGCCGAGTTGGAAAGTGAAGTTTGGCCGTTTTGCTAAGGTAATTTTGGGGTTACCTTGTAAAGGTTGATGTTGTATAAACACTTGTAAAAATTATATATTTGTATATTGTTGGAAAAGCTCTAACCAGGGAGTTTCCCCTCCATTTGAATAAATATTGTACTGTTGTACTTTTATATCAATGATGATGAAGATGAATGTTTCCGCTGTGTAAAAGAATGATGAATACTTAGTGAAGTTGAAAAATATTCTAAGTATTGAATGTTAGGTGTAGTTTGTACTCGAGAGTATTATTTAAAAGAAATTGGGTAGTGGTGTTGCACCTGCCTATGTGTGGTTGAAAGACCATCACTAGGATAGGGGTGTGACAGTTGGTATCAAAGGCCACTGAATACTTGAAGAAAATATGATCCCACTACACTTTGTGAGGTGGTATTGGAGCTTGATTCAGGGTAACCAGATTTATAGAAGAAGTGATACAACTGCACTTCATGACAGTTGATATCAAGAATTCTTTTGCATATTGAAGTGAAAAAAATTGTGACAGTTGATATTGGGTTTTTGAAGCTGATGACCATTAAGGGTAAATTAGGTGTTGCACACTTTCCAAATGTATGAAGATGGTTGAAAGAGAATTTCAAAAGATTGAAGAAATCACTGATTATTGGAAAGATGAAACACATAAATGCTATGAAGCTCTTGTACAAGAGTGGGAACTCTTGATACACATGGGAGACAGGATAATGGACATGCAGAAGGACTTGAATAATCTTCATGGGAAGACTGATGAACTCAATGAACTTGATGAGAAGATACGGCAGGGTGATCGTAGACTCCAAGAACTCATGGATGAACAGGTTTGACTAAGGGAGAAGAGCACCATGGCAAAGGAAAAAGTCAAGTAACTTGAGGATGAAATTGAGAAGGACTTTCTTGGTAGAAAGCTCGTTGTGATAGGGCAAGATGAGCTCGATTACATTGACATACTTGGGGACTGTCACCGAAACATGAAGAAAGATGTTTGGAAGATTGGGTCACTTCGAATGGAAGGAGTCAATGTGTGCTTGATGGGTACACTTAAGCAGGATGCGATGAAGGACAAGCTTGAAGGAACTCAAGCTCAACTAGGGTCGAATTTCTTAGATGAACCGAACAAGGAGTTGAAGTACCTTAAGAAGGAAGTCAGGTTGACGCATAAGTCGAAAGACTCTTCTGAGGTCGAATTATTAAAGAAGGTTGTTGAAGTAAGAAGCAAGATCAAGCCTAGAGAGGATGGAGATGCCTTGAAGCTAAGTTTTGTGCAGGTAACCGTACATGGCAAAAGATTTGTTGCATTGGTGGACATGGGGGCTACTCATAATTTCCTTAGCAGGAAAATAGCAAAATCATTTAGGAAGAAAGCTAAAGTGGGAAGAGCGGATGATCATACTATGGTGCTGGGGCAAGACTTTTTGAAGGTTGCACAAGCCATACCTACGGTGGACCGAGACATTCTCTTGATCACAGCTGAAGGGAAAACTATGATGGTTCTGATGAATAGAAGAAGTTGCTTGGGGTATAGACCAAGGATGGCTTCTATGACTTTACATCCAAAGGATCCGAATGTGAAGCATGACCATATGGAGAAAACAGGACTTGGATGTATGACTCAAACAATGAAGGAAAGGAAGTTAGTTGACTTTGTTGCAAGAGATAGAAGAGAAGATGGAGGTGCAAAGTCAGTTTCACACATCTTGAAAGCCTTGACAGGTGCATCTTCTATGAAGGATCTTCACCATGGAGTTGCAGATGAAGGGAGTTCAAATACTTCTTTAAAAGCAGTGGTTGGGGAAGATTATGCAAGTAGAGATCTGATTGGCATAGTGGATTTTTGCAAGTATGCCATAGGCATATATGACTTTCAGTTGACAAAAGACAAATTTGAGAAGCTTGGTTGTACACATGAGGAGATTGAAGTTGTGCACAAGTACTTGAGGACACAGTATCAATTAGACACATGGGTGGATGAGAGTCATGGAGGGAACTTCCTAACCCTCCTTTCTAGATAGGCAACCTTGGAGATAGGTGTGTGCAGGTCCTTGATATCTATGAGGACTACACCATTGTTACAAGGGACCTTGGAGATAAGGCTTCTTTCTTTGACAGGTTGATGATGCTTGGATGAATGCGACTATATGACAACACATTGGAATTAGCATCATGGAAAACATGTTGCATATGGGATGAATGAATATGTCATGGACCTGATCATGGCTTATTTTACACTTGGATGAATTCTTGATGGAGTTGAGATTGTGACGAGATGTTGAGAAACAACCAATGGTGGCATTGGGAGTTACATTCTCATGGGTTGAGCATTACAGTTGGATTAGCTACCCAACTAGTTCGATGACATGGGGGCATGCAGTGCACTGATCTTTTGTTAGATAGATGTCTTGGTTACGATTGAGATGTTGAGTTGGATGGAGTATTATGTAGTGGATTACATGATGACAATACATGATTGAAAATCATGGATTGAGGGGACTCCCTGTTTATGGATACATAGACCTTGATGGTTTATGTGACATTGGAGCAGAGATGGGAAACATGGGAATTTTGGATGTTGGACCTAGAAACACTTTGTGACAATGGATGATGATGTTGTCGAGGACGTCAACCATTTAGAGTGGGGGAGCATGTCATGCCCACGAGTTGGCGATGTGCAACGAGACGGGTGACATGATTTTCAGTTAAAGGCGACGAGCCAGGCAGTTGGTTAAACACACTCGAGTGACATGTGATGAAATGCAACAAAGGCATGAGTCATGTGCAACAAGAGGATGAGTTGCGGCGAGCTGGCACGGGGGTTGAAAAATCGAGAAAGTCGAAAAACGACTAAGTGTTGGACGAGTTGCGACGAGTTTATATGAGAGGCGAAAAACCGAATAGTTGGGTGGATCCGACCCATAGTTGAGCGAGCCAACTTGGAGATGGGTAAACCGACGTGCTTTAGTCGCTGAGTTATATGGTCGACTTGGGTAGGCCAACCCATCGACATCCATGGTGGAACCGTATATAAAGGTGGACACATGAAGGAGGAATCATAAAGCAAGAACACAAGTCATCCAAGCAAAGCAAGCGAACTTGGTGAGAAAAGGAAGAGGAGCATATGGTGCAAGCCGAGGTGCAGGTGGATGGGTTGGGTTGAAGCACTAGGCCGAAGTCATAGAAAAACCAAACAACAGAATGGTGGGTAGACCGGCGGGTGAGTCGAGCGGACTGCCGCAGGGCGAGCTGCCATGGGCATAACCTATCTAGAGTTTTGAAAACGAGTAGAATAGGTGATAGCAGTCAGATGGCGTTTTCGGTGGACAATCGGGTAGACGATTTCGGTGGATAGTCGAGCGAGTGGAGGTTGGGCTCATGCAAGGTTGAGCAAGATGGACTTGAGTTGCGGGTGGGTTGCACAAAGGCATGGGTGCCCTTTCCCACGAGCTAGGCGGCGTGACATGGAGCTACAGGCACAGTGAACCAGAGAGTTGGGCACGATGATCTAGGTAAACCAAAGGTTGGGCGCTACAGGCGAACACACGGTGGGCGCTGCTGCCCAACCCGCGACACGAGCCAACTTGGGTGAGGCTGCACGGTAGGGTGGGCCTCCCTGAATGGGAGATTTGGGTAAGGTTGAACGAAGGCCGAGTTGGAAAGTGAAGTTTGGCAGTTTTGCCAAGGTAATTTTGGGGTTGCTTTGCAAATGCTGATGTTATATAAACACTTGTAAAAATTATATATTTGTATATTGTTTGGCAAGCTCTAACCAGGGAGTTGCCCCTCCCTTTGAAGAAATATTGGACCATTGTACTTTTATATGAATGATGATGAAGATGAATGTTTCCACTGTGTAAAATAATGATGAATACTTAGTGAAGTTGAAAAATATTCTAAGTACTGAATGCTAGGCATAGTCTGTACTCGATAGTATTGTTAAAAAGAAATTGGGTAGCAGTGCCGGACCTGCCTATGTGTGGTTGGAAGACCACCACTAGGATAGGGGCATGAAAATGTGGATACAGGATAGTATTCACAAGCGAGAGGGTTTGTACAGATGGTACTCGTCGTTCATATAAGATGCGTGTGCTGGAGACAGCTAATGGCCTGTTACTTTTCTGCTTCTGGAGTTTTATTCGGCTTTCGATTCCAACAAATAGTAAAGGAGGATATTGTTAAAATAGGTATGATACTCAGATTTCGATTTCTACACATATTAAAGGAGAACATTCTTAAAAGAGGTACGAATTAGATAGACTACACAGAACCTCATACATCTTTAACCGTTTCACTAGTAAGAATCTAACATGTTACCAAAATACTCATATTGCAATCAAATCCAAGTAAGAAAATGGACATTAAATATCTTGTATTTCTATTTAACATATGCAACTATAACAGTTTAAAATTATTGAAAACAAGGTAGAACTCTGTTTTAGTGATTAGATTTCGGATCTTTCATAGTGTGCTCAGATTTTATATTTTCAAGTTGTATTTTTGTCCAGAGGATATGGCACATTCACTGACTCCAAATTTAGGTAATCAAAATATATGTAAGTAATCCATAAATGTTTCAACATTATATTCCTAATTATATATAAAAGGAAATATTAGATTTATGAATTTTATTTGATAAATAAAGATTTTTTATTTTTTTTTATTTTTTCCAATAAGTTAACTTTGTTTGTGATAAATAAAAGTTAATTATGAATATTGTTTTTCAAAAGATTTTATTTATTAATTTTATTTTATAAAAAGTGAATATATGAAAAATATAAAAAATATCATTAAATTTTATTTATAAAAACTGAATATATTAAAAATATAAAAAATATCATTATTATTTTAAATTTATTAAATTTAATATTTTTGAATTTATGTTTTCCACAAAGTTTTAGATAGACGGTGATCGAGTGCTCTGTTAAGACACCTTTTGGATAGACGATGATCAGGTGCTCTGTTAAGAAACTTTTTGGATAGACGATCATCGGGTACTATGTTAAGACACTCCTTGATGTAAAGTTACCCATTTAATTCCCTACCCGGATCGGGTTGATATATTGGACATGATGAAGATGTAGTCCCGCCAAGCTTACAAAGAAAATATTTTGAAACTATTTTAATATTTAGATTTATTAAATATTGAAGGGTGTTTATTGGATTCCATGTTTTTGTGGAGCCCCCCACATTGGAGAGATTGGTCATCAAATAATTCAAGAGCATGCAACCAACCTCAGACATTATAACACTGGCCCCTCTTCTTTAGTGGAACATTCTGAATTGATGAAACACCATATATGTTTAGAGGATTCTAAGGTCCTCGCCAGGGCTGATCATTTCCATCACCTTAAATTAAGAGAAACCATCGAAATTGAGAAGAGACTTAATAATCTTAATAGGAACTATGGATGAAAGATCGTCGTTTGTGGGTCACTTCCCTTTCACTTCCCTTTATTCTTAAGCCCTGTTTGTTTTCCTCCCCTCCTTCGTTTCTTTATCCTGTAGTGGTTATGTTTTTCTATTAATTTATTTTTTGTGTTCTCCTTATTTTTATATGTTTGTTATTTTGATTTGATTTTAGCTTATTTTTATTTTTATTTTATTAATTTTTCTAATGTTGTTTTTGTTGTTATATTAAAAGTTATGAAATAAATATTGATATTTCTCAAGTTATATAGGAATATAAGATAAATAAAAATTATAAATAAATAACTAATTAATAGATTTTTTATTTTAATTATCTATTTGGATCTTATAACGTTCCATTTTATTTTATATTATTTAGTTTTTTTACTATTAAAAATTTACCGTTACATTTCTGATATAGATATTTGATCTGTTGATCTTAGTCTCCAACTTTGTCGTGATGATGAACCTTAGTAGAGGCTCTAAAATATGTATGTAATTTCTCCAGCAAATTTTGCTTAAAAACTATTATTTTATATAATAACAAATTATTATGCTTGAAATTTATGATAAATTATTATGATT
>APFE031416427.1:52883-63051 GCA_000404065.3 Pinus taeda | reverse complement strand
TTATATAATATTCAGTAATAATTTGCTAATTAACCAATAAAGATACAAAATCTTCATACATATTTACACTCTAATGTTAAAAACACAAATACATACATACTGCCATATCTGCATAGACATACATGAAAACACGTGAGTCCCCTGCTTCATGCTTCTCAAGGATTGGAGCCCACCTTCGGTGGTTCCATGTTAACTTTGATACGGTTTTCAAAGAAAATGAAATAATGGAGGCCACGTTCGGTGGGTCCACTTAACTTTGATAGAGTTTTCAAACGAAATAAAGTCCTAGAGCCCACCGTAGGTGGGTCATTAGACTTTTCAAAGGAGACAAAGTAAAGGAGGGCATTACTAGAAATAATAATTTAGGAAGCTTCGTAGTTTGGATTTTATTAAATACTGGAATTTGTAATTAAAAATTAAAGAAAAACTTTGGGTGGGTGAAAATAGGATGGGTAGTTTTTGTTTGGATGAATAAAGAGAGATTTAATTTATTTGGAGTTTGGGGATAATGTTAAACAATTAGATTGAATACATAGCTTTTTGGAAAAGGCTAGGAATTGTTATAGATAAAGGAATTCGTCGATTAATAGTATGAGGAGTCTTGAGGAGACTCAATGCTAGTAATAAAATAACTACAAAATATTGAGGAATCTTTTAATAAGGTTGCTCACAATACTTTATTAAAATATCAAAAATTAACAAGTATTTGAGGTATTTCGAAGAAGTTAAATTTTTTCATAATCTTTAACATTTGAATACTAAGGCAGATGCTTTAGAATATAAAGAGGTCATACTATAACAAGGTGTGATCGATATTGATAATCTTTAGGCAAATTACATTATGCTTCCACGTGTTAGTGACAATTTGTAAAGGATAAGGTTAGAAGATTTGGTATCCGAAATGACGATCCTAGTCATCAGAACTCCAATTAGATTCATTATAATCATCCCATTTAATTGTTGGGCTAGCCTCATGCCATTGTCAAGGAAATAAGAGGCATAGGTTAAATGGTAAATCAACTATGGTCTACGGAATAGTTAATGACACCCATTGGAGGACCTTTCTCATAATCAACAAGAAGGATAGTTAGCATGTGTTTGGGCCAAATTGGGGGCATTTGGGGCTCATTAGTTTAAGTTTTCTTGGAAACTCGAGCAAGCATTCAAGTCACAAACATTCCTTATTTATTGTGGAAATCCTCTACCCATATTGCAATTTAATGGCGAATGTGCAAGAGGTTCTTTTCCCTTGCACTAGAGAATGAATCACCCTGGTTTTAAATTCTCTTTGTGGGAGTTGATATCTCTTTATAGGTGCTCCTTTTATTTATCCTAAATCAACAGTTGTGTGTTAAATGCACTGGTCTCCAATTAGTGAGGCATGCCTATTTGTTGCTACTAGTTTCATTGGGGAGCTTTTTCGATGTTCTAGAGCAATGGCTTCCATGGATCAGTCTTTTTTTTAGCAAAGCTTTGGCCCAAATGAACCACATGACTGAAAAAATGTTGGACTTAATTATTGCTTTGTTGGAGCTCACAAATACATGTACCAACCTGGCTGACAAAGAAAAGGCTCTGCTGTTATTGTTGGTAGATAAAACGATTGAGCTTCTCCAGAGAAATTTGAGAAATCGCAGGCCGTCATGGAGGTAGAGGTAATAATTTTAAATGTTAAAGTGGAAAGATTGGAAACCACTCTTAACTAAGGTGTAAAGAACAAGCAAAAGGAGATGGATACTAGTGTTTTCCATCTCAGGAAAAGGAACTGCATAACTCATGCTCGAGGACAAGAATCTCTAGAATAGGAAACAAAATTGGGCAAATCTAACCTACAAGCGAGGCCATCTGGTTATAGTCTCTCTTAATATTTTTTGATGTACTGCAAGTATATTTTGCTACAAGGCATTTTTTTTTATAGAATTTATGGTATGTATCAATGTTGGAATGTAAGTAAAATAACTTCTAAAAGTAGGGACAACTTTTGTTTGGAAGGGATTTGACAATGAAATCTCTAAAATCTCTGAATGTGTAAGATACTGGCCTATAAGCCAAATTTTCTTCTTTTTAACATAAATCCCTACCCATTTCATTAAAAAAAAAAAAAGAGTATAAAAGTTAAAACTTACAAGAAAGAAATCAATTATAAACTAAGTTAATACAATATAGGTAATGTAGACAAAGAATATAATAAAAGCTTGTATAAGTTTTGTTGTTGTTGTAGTTTTAAACCCAAGGAAAGTCTAGGCATATCAACCTGAAAGGATCACATCCCACTAACCAAACTAGTCAAATTGTAACCTCAAGGACGTCGATGAGAATTGACCCTGTAACTTCTCATTGATGAGGTTCTTTAGCAATAGGTTCTCGACTAATTGAGCTAATCCTCGGGGATTTATATAAGTTAATAGAATTTTATCTGTGTGTGAAAATAAATGATTAAGTATAGTTAATTATAAGGTAATAGTTTTAGAAGAATTTATAAAAATATGAAAATGGATTAAAAAATTTATTTAAATTGAAAAAAATAAATATTAATCTCAATCGCCAATATTTAAATTCTAAAGTTTTTTATATTAATCGATTTAAAGATAAAGTTACATTATTCTAATTAGATATTTTTAGTCTATGAGATGTAGAATAGATTGTGATCTAATGCATTTTTAGTCTTTTCATACTAAGTGGTTGGCATAATGAGATGTTATCATTTCCACCCAATTTCAAATCTTACAAGGAAATTCATCATAGTAACCGAAAAAAAGATATAGCCTCTTCATAGATTAATATAATATATTTTTTATATTATTGACAATCATTGATTAATATTTTTTGTTTGTTGGTCTAACCTACGGGGACTTGAACTTTGAATCTCATGTTTTAACATATTACTTCATAACAAGATGATCGCCAAATGAGTTACACCCATGGGAGTCATTTATTAATATATTATATATAGTATATATATATTTTTTTAATTTTTAATGATTAGTTTTTTCTTTATCTTTTTTATTATTTTTATTATTTTGTTAGGGAATATGAGGTTTGAGAAGACTGACATGCCTAAATTGTGGCTTGGGGCATCTAAACCATCAAAATCACTAAGGGATTGCATACAACTTGAGCCACACTAGCACTTAGCATGGATGGATTTTTTCCCATGAAGTTTTGAACCAATGATCTTTACATTATGGAGTGCTTAACAAAACACCCTATCACCCTTGACTGTATATGTTGTGCAATATATATATTATATCTTAATTAATAAATTTTTTAATATTATATTTAAAACTTTCTAATTATTCATTATGAAAACAAAATATTCACACATATTTACACATTCTAAGTGTTCAAATAGAAATAAATACATACTACCATATTATCATATAATTATCCAAATGGGAATGTTGAGGGAACAGTGAGTTTCAGATGGTGATGCTATTGGTGCTGGTGTTGGTGCAGCAGGTGTTGGTGTTGTGTAGATTGTATCTATACATGACCAACGAAATATATCAATTTTACTGGTTGATACATGGGTCTGCACAATTTTCATTCATTGTGTATTGGTTGGTTGGCTAGGGGTATCTCTAAGTATCGCGGTATATGGAGTGGTGTGGTTTGTCTTACATACTACATTCATTATTTAGTCAGTCACTGGTGTTGCTTGGAGTAGCTTCGGGGGTTCCCAGTACATCCTTCTAGTATTCTGAAAGGCCAGATGATGACAAGGATGCATGGGATGTAGTGTTGTGCTTTATTTATTTGAAGCTCATCGCAGGCTTTGGATTTTATGAAAAAATCTTTCATTTTCCTATGTTTCCAATTGGTTTACATGGGCTTGTAGTCACCTGTCATAATGATGGTATGTAGGGTACTTTTTTTTTATTGCTTGAGATAATTGTGATGGTGGTTTTCACATATGCAGGTGTATCATATCTACTTCATTGGTGCCTTGACCAAGCTACCATGGTTTAGATTTCGTGCATTGGTATATAGTTCTATTGCTTTGACTGTAAGAGTATTTTATTACTCACATTGTTATGTAAATGTACATATAAAGCCTCCATTATTTAGTAATTGAGGAGATTTGGTGTCGGATAAGGATAACTATGACAATAAGGCAAATGCAAGTCCCTACATGAGCTTACAACTCACCATACTTAGCTCATAGGGAAATGAAGCATTGGAAAAACCAACTCTAACACCCCCCCTTAAGCGAAACATAGGGAGTAATTAAAGAAGAAAGAAAACAAAGAAAGGGCCCCGACAACGAGGCTTGATAGGGTACCCATGTACAAACTCTATAAGCAGAGAAAGAGAGAAAAACCCATAGAAAACCTCCCCTCTAAAAGAGAGAAAGATGTCAGTGGTCAAATTATCATGGAGCTGAAATTGTAGATCCCATAATAATCCACATAATGACAAGAGCATAGGCTTGCTCCAAAGAAGAAGTACAGAATGTTGAAGTACCAAAAACTATGAAGATGAGAGTCATGAAACCTCAAATAGGTCGGTCTAACTCTGAATTAGGATTGTTGCAGAGGCACAAGGGTGAAAAACACTGTCAACTTATCCAAAAGGCTTCAGAGAACATAAGCGTCGATAAAGAACCAGGACAAGGCTTCAAAAAGAAGCAACACCATCAACCAAAAAACAAACAATGAGGCATTTAAGTATGACAAATATCGAACAACAATACTCTTGGAGTTGTTTGAACACTTGTCATCATCACACAAAAAATGACAAATATCAACAAGGAAATGACAACAATATATGTCACCATCTAATTACCCCACCTAAAACACAATTAAGGAACAATCGGAATCAACAATGAACAACTGATGCAACACAACAATATGAAGTAGTTAAGCATTGGTTGAAATGACACCATGACCATCCATCGATCCATCCACAGTCGATCTTGATGGTTGGCACTGGTCCACAATTCATTCTCTCACATATTTTCTATAACGATATGAATGTTGGACTAAAAATTGACCAAGAATGTTGGAACCTGGATGATTTTCTTTGATGAGGATGTGGAAATGCCTCAATATTTGTTTTTGCCGATTCAAAGTTGGGTGCCACAAAATTTTCATCTGGAAGCACCTCACAGTTGGATGTAGGTGATGAGGTAGTGGCAGAATCATATCCAAGACATTCTCTTGATGTCTGCACTATAGGGTTAATAGGAGCAATAATTCCATGTCCATTCTTCCCCAAGTCCTCCTCCAACATATCTCATTTTTCTAAAAAATCAAGATCGAATACCAGTAGTATGCTTTTCAAAATTGGGTGTGATAAAGGCATGTGATGCGTCATGATCACCAGCTTCAATCTTCTAACAATCAACATCATCAAGTGTGGAAGTAGAAGAGCCTTGCTCAACAACTGTCTCCATCTCAAATTTCTTAAGACAACTAACTTCCAATTCAAATTGTTGCTTAGAATCTTCCAGCTTTTGAATGACCTCATCCTTCTCAAACAACTGTTGTGACAAAAGTTGATGTTGTTCCAAAATTTTTTCTTTTAAGCAATCAATCTCCATAATGTGTTGATTGCTTTACTCTTCTAGTTTCTTCTTTAGATTCGAGTTAGAAAAAGACTAAACTTCCTCTTGCAAGTCATCAAGGAGATCAATCTTCTCTTAAAATTCATCTGCAAGCATCTGAAGATATTTTCCCATGGTTGATTCCAAATGATAAACTTTCTATATGTTCTTATCTATGGAAGTTTGCAACCTATTTTTAAGAGTTGCATTCTCTGCTTACAAAACAACTACCACTAATTATAAGTAAAGGACTTCTTTACAAAGTTCATCTGTTTCCTTCTTCTCACGAAGCTCTTGCAATCTTTTACCCATCTTGAAAAGACAAAGTTGGCAAAACAAAAATTGCTACAAAAAGAAAATCATGATGACAACAACAATAACTTTACACTTCAAAGCAAATCATATCACTCCAGCTAGGTTTGCATGATTAGCTAGCAAGGAAGCTTTCCAAAACCAACAACCATGGACATATGGAGATTATCCAAATCCTTAGAAATTAATATCCTTGCAGCATTTGTTTCATTTTTATTTTACAGGTATGATAATTATACGGAGTAAGTAACTCTATTATCCTTAACTTTGCCATAATATCAAAATTCAAATTTTACAACTACTGCCGAATGCCAAAAATTTGCCCAAATTCTTTTTACCAAGTGAAAAAATTACCAAGAATTTTTGGTAGAAAAACGCAAGTAATATTTGCTCAGATTCTCCTTTTTAGCCCAATCAATAATTTTTGCCCAATTTTCCTTTTAACCCCAAAAAAAAGTGCTCATTTCTTCTTTTAACCTGGGGAAAAAACTTTAACCATAAATAATTTTTTAACTATAATTTTTCTTCCCCAAAGAGGGAAAATTAAAATGGGAAACAAAGGGAAAACCTTGTCAATTTTCTTTTCTATTCAAGGCACTTTTCTCCCTTTTCGTTAAATACACCTTCTATTTTATTACGCCTTCTTTTTTATGTGGACTAGAAAAATGCCTTTCTCCTTTTTTTTTTTAAATGTGGACAAATTATAAATGGTCTTTCTCCCCTTTTTGAAAAATTTATGTGGGCAAATTAAAAAAATGAAAGAACCTTTCCAGTTTTCCAATTTATTTCTACATGCTTTTCGCCCTTCTTATTAAAATATTAATATGGGAAAATCATTTATGAAAAAACCTTGTCATAATTTCTTTCTGTGGCACTTTGAGAACTTACAATATATTGTTGAATGAGATGTTGAACACGACATCCTCCACAGTCTTCCCATGTTGTTTCATCTGGCTCGTCTGACCAACTTATATATTGTGATAACCAGGCACTGTGACCCTGCCAGCTGCAGATGAAACAACTCTGAGATTGGTAAGTGATACAAGAAAACTACCATATATGCCACTTTTTAGTATGTCCCACTCATATACAATTTAAAGAAATTGATGACCACTATAGATCCACATCAGATCGAAACTATTATCCCTCATATAGATTTTGAATAAAAAATTCGGAGAACACACTAAAATAGAGACCCCATTAAGATTATTAAAAAAAATAGAAAACTCCAAAAACGAATTTAGTAGGGTAGGAATCACCTGCTTTGATACCATTTAAGAGTATTTTATTGCTCACATTGTTATGTAAATGTACATACAAAGCCTCCATTATATAGTAATGGAGGAGGTCCAATGTTGGATAAGGATAACTATGACAATAGGGCAAATGAAAGTCCCTATGTGAGCTTACAACTCACCATACTTAGCTCATAGGGAAATGAAGCATTAGAAAAACCAACTTTAACATTGACCACATATCTAAGAGGTTTTCTCCCCTCACTATTGATATTGGTTATCAAGTTTTTCTTGATTCTTTTGGCTATTGGCCTTGTGATTTTTGACTAGAATTTTTCCATTGGGGGTTTCAGATGTTATTGGCAGGGACTCTTAACAATCCCACAGATTATTATCTGATTCTTTGGGTTTTCTATATCATCTCCTGGCAGTGACATTAGGCTATAGGTTATATTTCCTCCACTGGTGGTGTTCTTAGCAGGGAATTTTCTATTTTATTCTCTACCTGAGTTTCTTTATTCATTTTTTTGATATGGTGGATGGAATACACTAGTTTCTTTGCTATTCTGACACTGGATCGATATTTGTTATTCTCTGATGATTAGACAAAATTTTTGAATTTCCTTTCCTCCAATGTCTTAACGGTTGAATGTTGCCACTATCTTTTGATGATGGGGGGTGGTAATTCTCTTCATGGGAGTATTTACTTATATTCATTGCTTTTAAGTGGAGATCATGTCGTTAGTTGCATTGGGTATCTTCTCCAGATCTATTGTGGTATTTTCCATATTGGTATTTCGACAATTTAGATGATTTTGACTTATTTATTCATTTTTTGACTTCTCCATTTAATGCTCTTGTGTTGGCTTATATTATTTTCCTCTCCAGTTGGAGATATGTGGCATGCTATTGGTGAGCTATATTTACTCATCTAGACACCTCATATTAGTGTTGTTGAGATGGATTATATTGGGGTCCTTTTAATATGGATTTGGTTGGTCATCAGATTGATTATTTTCCTCTCCCAACTTCTCGTGAGGTGTAGGCATTTGTCAATGTGAATATTCAGGTGAAGAAATGTGTAACATTGCCCCATAGAATCCCACTATTGTTATTGTTGTGCCCTTACATTATTATTTTTATGTCGCACTGATTATATTATGACCCCTTAGACTCCTATATATAGAAAGGAGGTCTTTTCATTTGTATCATCCAAGAATTTTTCATTTGTGTAATTTAAAGGAGGTTTCCCCCTCGAAGAGGCTTATTTCTAAGACGTTGATCTTTCTTTTCTATCTTTTTGTGAGCTGGTTTCATAACATTTGGTATTAGAGCTTTGGATTCTAGGGTTTCGCTGCTCCAAACAGGTCATCGTGGAATTTTCGATATAATGTTTTCGCTACGACGTTTCAGAAGCTAAAAAAAAACCATTTGAACAGAGATCGTTCTGAACCTTGGGTTTGATTTTCAAATCTTGTCTCGCTATATTTACGGAGATATGATCTGAGACAGATAGGGTTTTTGTAAGCTCCATAATTTCATCGCAAACAGGTCATCGTGGAATTTTCGCTATATATGTTTTTCTACGAAGGTTCAGACTCTAAAATTAAAACCCATTTGAGCTAAAATCCTGTTGGATCTAGGGTCCAAATTTCAGATCTGCTCTCACTATATTGTCGGATATATGATCCAAGGAAGTTAGGGTTTTTGTAGGCTCTGGAATTACATCCAAAACAGGTGACCTTGGGAAAATCATCATAACTTTCTCTTTGAGCATCAGATTGAAATTGCGTAAGAAGTTACAGAAAGAGGACGGGCTTTAGTTTTCTTTGTATCACTTTCAGTTCCTAAGGACGAAACAATGACATGTTGAACTTCGTACAAGTTCACTCTATTGAAAAAGTATATAATCAAGTCATCTTGGGAGATTGGGAATAGCTCTTTCTTGGAGAATCCAATTTAGATTAGACTAGTGACATAGGAAAGAGGACGCAGAGGGATACCACTGGATGAAATTTTAGAATTTGGAGATTTGAAACTACAGAGTTACATTCGTTTCAAGATCGAGCTCTTAAAATAAAGAAAAGAGATATAAGGAATTTTGATGGCAAGGATCTGGTAACATGGATACTACAAATGGAGAAATATTTTGATCTACATGATGTGAAATTGTTAAAAAAGGTACGTATTTCATATTTATATTTAGAAACGAATCAATTTGTATGGTATAGAGGACTTTTTTCTCGTAAAGGACTTGTCACCTAGTCAATTTTCACGGAGGAAATGATAGCACATTATGAGGATACAAAGTGAAACACCTTCTTTAGCCAATTGATAAATCTCAAACAAAAGGGTTCAATGGCAGAGCACATTGAGGAATTCAAAAAATTGAATATAAGGGTAAATGATATTCTAGAGAAGCAGAGGATTGATGTCCTCATAGGGACTTTAAAAGATAACATCCAACATGAGGTTCGCCTTTGGGAACCTGATTCATTGGAGAAGGCATACAGGTTGGCTAGAAAAGTGGAATGAAAAATTATGGCAACAAGGAAGTCTACCACTCACAACTATAAAGATGGAAGTATTGTTTCTCCTAGCCTTCCACAACCTACAAGGTTGACACCACAACAATTGGAAGAAAAAAGAGCAAAAGGGCTTTGTTACAATTGTGATAAAAAATACACTAACAGTCATAAGTGTGCTGAGAAGAAATTATTTTACATAGATTATGAAGAGGAGGAAGAAAAGGATCAAGAAACATCAAAAGAAGAGGATATACACTAGGAACCAACTCCAGAGAAAGAAGAAATGAATCCAACCATATCTTGTAAAGAATTGGAAAGAATTACCACTCCTCAAGCTCTCAAGATAGAAGGACATATATGCAAGAAAAAGGTTCAAGAAGTGAAAGATCACATCGAGAAAGAAGAAATTAATCCTAGCATATCTTGTAATGCATTGGCCAGAATTACCACTCCTCAAACTATCAACATAGAAGGACATATCAAGAAGAAAATTGTTCAAGAAGTGAAAGATCACATCGAGCATCAAGAAATGAATCTGACCATATCTT
>APFE031416427.1:8988-52863 GCA_000404065.3 Pinus taeda | reverse complement strand
CACAACAATTGGAAGAAAAAATAGCAAAAGGGATTTGTTACAATTGTGATAGAAAATACACTAAAGGTCATAAGTGTGCTGAGAAGAAATTAATTTACATAGATGGGGAAGAGGAGCAAGAAAAGGAATAAGAAACGTCAACAGAATATGATATACACTAGGAACCAATCCTAGAGAAAGAAGAAATGAATCTGACCATATCTTGTAATGCATTGACAGGATTTCCCACTCCTCAAACTCTCAAGATAGAAGGGCATATTAAGAAGAAAAAGGTAAAAATGTTGATTGATTCGGGTAGTACCCATAATTGTATTCATTGTAAGATAGCCAAGGAATTGAATTGCTTCCTATATCCAACACTAGAGTGTCAAGTAATGGTTGCAAATGGAGGAACCATAAATTGCTCTGGAAAATGCCATAATATCAAGCTATCCATGGGAGAATATGTCTTGAATAGTCCAATTCTTTCCATTCATATGGGTGGTGCGGATGCTGTACTAAGAGTGCAATGGCTACAATATTTGGGTATGATAGTTTTTAATTTTCAAAAACTCTTCTTGAATTTTTTTTTTGGAAGGAAAGGAGGTTGAATTAAGGGGTATCGAAGGGAAACCAAGAAATATAATCAACTCTAACAAGATGAAAAAGCTTTTAAAGAAAGAACAATAGGGTGAAATTGCACAATTATGTTCACTATAGGTACCCACATCGAAATCATCTATTTCTCCAGATCTCCAAAAAGTTTTGGACAATCATTCCAAGGTATTTGAGACTCCCAAAGGCCTCCCGCCTATTCATGATCACGATCATGTTATTCATTTGATTCCAGGAAGTGTTCCCCCAAACATCAGACCTTACAGATATCCATATGCCCAAAGGAGTGAAATTGAATGTATGGTTGCAGAAATGCTAGAGGTTGGTATAATTCAACCTAGTCAAAGTTCTTTCTCTGCTCCAGTGGTATTGGTACACAAGAAGGATGGATCATGGTGCATGTGTCTAGATTATAGGGAGCTCAACAAGCTTACTATTAAAGATAAATTTCCCATTCATGTCAATGATGAATCATTGGCTGAATTACATGGAGCAATTTACTTCACTAAGTTGGATCTTCGTTCAGGTTATCATCAAATCAGAATGAATATTGAATACATTCCAAAAACAACATTTAGAACTCATGAGGGTCATTATGAATTTTTGGTCATGCCTTTTGGCCTTACCAATGCACCTTCTACATTTCAAGGTTTGATGAATTCCATTTTCAAACCCTTACTTAAAAAATTTGTGTTAGTATTTTTTGATAATATACTAATCTACATCAAGTCTTGGAAGGATCATGTTCAACATGCTGACAGGGTGCTCAAACTATTAGAGGAGAAATAATTATATGCAAAAAGCTCCAATTGTTTCTTTGGAGTACAAGAGGTGGAATATTTGGGTACTTAGTTAGCTCATAGCTCATCTTATCATCCTGAATCTGATGGGAAAACTATGATAATGAACAAATGTTTGGAAGGATATCTTCGTTACTTTGTATATGATAAACAGACACAATGGGTCAAGTGGTTTCCTATGGTTGAATGTTGGTAGAACTCTTCCTTCCATACCGCAATCAAAATGACCCCATTTATGGCACTTTTTAGATATCATCCACCATCCATCACATCATCTTTAAAAGAAAATTATAAGGTTCAAGCAGTGGAGGATCACATTGATCATCAACAACAAGTTCTCAAACTCTTAGAGGATAGCCTCACTTTGGTGCAGAATAGAATGAAACAACATGCAGATCAACATCACAGTGAAAGAATTTTTGATGTAGGTGACTGGATATATTTATGACTACAACCATACAAACAAATGTCCCTCAAGCAAGCTAAGAAGGATAATAAATTATCGCAAAAGTATTATGGTCCGTACAAGGTGTTGTAAAATATTTGTACTATGGCACACAAATTGGAGCTTCCTACATCTTCCTGAGTGCACCCAATTTTCCATGTTTCATGCTTAAAGAAGGTTATAGGTGAGAAGCTCCCAGTTCAAACAATATTGTCGAAACTTGATGGGGAAGGAAAAATCATGTTGGAACCTGAAGCAGTCACGAAAACAAGAACTCGATAGCTATGAAATAGATCAAATTCAGAGTATCTCATCAAGTGGAAGAACTTATCCGCTGAAGATTCCATATGGGAGGACGAGAATTTTATACAAAAGCATCAAGAACTACTCAAGTGTTGTGGACAACACTTTTTGAAGGAGAGGGTCATGTTAAGTCCCTATACTACTAGTGTAAACCCTTATTGTTATTAGTGCAACCCCTTTATTATATTGTTGTGCCCATGTAGTCCCCATATTGTTATTATTGTGCCCCATAGAAGCTCACTATTGTTATTGTTGTGCCCTTACATTATTATTGTATGTCGGCTCTGATATATTATGACCCCTTATACTCCTATATTAGAAAGGAGGTCTTGTCATTTGTATCATCCAAGAATTGTTCATTTGTGTAATGTAAAGGAGGTTTCCCCCTCGAAGAGGTTGATTTTGAAGTCGTTGATCTATCTCTTCTATCTTTTTGTGATCTGGTTCATAACGCATTAGGATGGGATCTGACTCTAATTTTTTTTGGACTATGTGATTAGCCTTGATTCAACATTCACTCAGAAAAAGTTTGCAAGATTAGGATTTTCAATAGGTAAATTCCTATTAAGGAGGCTAGAAAAAAAGACCCTGTCAAGGTGTCAAGTGAGGCTCAATAGCTTGATTTTGGTTCAGACATCTTCTGGGACTATGTGGCTAGACTTCAGTAGTGGGTGCTGGTTGGGAAGTGGATACATTCCAGGATGGATGGTAATCAAATGTGGGAAAGGGTGGAGAAACATTGGGTTTTGATTCTTACATATCATTCATGGATTAGAATACTCCATAGCTAATGGTTCTTTATCCACTTCCTTCATGTTGACGATGCAGATACGATTTTGAAAACCACTTGGGTGAAGGGTCATACTTATATGTTACTGTGACACTAGCTACTAGGTTTTGATCCTTTTGTGGAGGTTTCTTCTAAGAAATTCAAGGTAAAACTTGCTAGTCTAACACTTGTTTTCTGGTCTCATCCATCGCTTATGGACATCACAAATTCCATTGGGAAGTTTTATTTTCTAGATGAAAAAAAAATCTGGTAGATATGGATAAGCAATAGCATGGGTTTTAGTTGAATTTGATTTCTCAGCTAGTCTTCCTACGAAGGTGGACCTCATTTGGGACAATTTTTCTTCTTGGAAACATGTAGACTACTGGGAATCCCCTTTCACTATCTAGGGTGTCATGACACTAGAAATATCCTTGCTAAGTGCCCACTCAGATTTAGGTTTTTTGGGTACAACAATTCTCGACGGATTCCTTCACGTGGTAATAGCCAGACTCCTACGGGCCCAATATTTTTATCTCATCTTTCAAATGGGGATGGTTGAAATTCCTCACCATGTACCTATGCTAACACTCCCCCCAATAATCCTAATTTATAAGTTGTTTACACTTCAGACTTGGTTAATAGCTATGTGGATTTATCTCCTCTGCATCCTCGCCCTCTTCTATCATCGAATTTTTTTCTTCGATCTGCGTCTATGGGTACTTTGTCACTTCCCAGGGATATTTATATAGATCTTGTGGGTCGAGATATTCCCCCCTATCTTAGTTGTGATTTCCAAGCTACATGTCATTGTGATGTGGGGACTTCGACCATTTTCAAATCTCTACCCCTTATTTGCATTATCTCCCTAATCTCTCATTCTCCTAGTCTTGTGGAAAATCCATCCACATCTTGTGTGGATTTTTGAGAAATGGAAACAAGAAATTTCAGTTTAATTTGTCCTTGAATTAAATTGTGAATTAAAATTGAATTCTATTCTCATAAAAGCTTGTAAATAGTTAATTAAGTTTAATTGACTTAATTAGCTTAGGAATTTTGAATTGGACGTATTTTTGTAGTCATGTATATGTTCTACCTAAAATTTTAGGGGTCTAGGATGAGTTTATTTGAGTTGTAATTAGATAACTCAGTTTGACTGAGTTATAGACAGTTAAACTAGTTCTAACTATTTGTGGATCTAGTAGAGGTATATTAGTGAGTTGGTGCACTATTGCATCTCAGTGATACTCTAGCTAACTGAAGGTTCCCTCATGAGAAACTCATGCATGTAAGTTCATAGAAAGACCCAGTTGAGACTAAAGCGTAGGGACAGTGTACTATCAATTGTCGAATGATCTACGTTGCACAGGTCATGTATGCAATCAGAGAAGGACCTAAGTTTGGATTGTGCAGTTATGGAAGAAGGATTTCCCAATTAAATATGGGTTTATCCTCACATGAATTTCTCAAGAAAATATGGGCTCAGCAGGTAGCAAAAATTGGCTAAGTGTTGGTTAGTGCAGGCCTTTGAGGCAGAGAGTTGGTCATACTTGTGCAGGAATTGTTCTTGTGAGAAAAAGATTTGTATTATCACTCATATTTTTTATTAATGCAATAGATAGCGAGGTTTTGAGCAATGGCTTTCCCGAGAGAAACAATTGTATTATCTATCTTGATTATCTTCCTCTTGTCAATTACTGTTTTGATCAATTTATTGGTTTCCGTTGTTTAAAGAGTGTTGGGTTGTGTTATATTCTTTCCATGATTAACCTACGTAGTGAACCGGGGGAGTTAGAGGGGGGGTAGAGCCCCCCCATAATTGCGTAGTGGGGGAGTCATAGGGGCGACGACAACCCCCCTATCTTGGGGGTTTGATGGGGGTGGGTAGCCCCCCTCTACGGGGTCCGGGGTAGCGCCCCGAGAAATTTTTTTGGACCCTATATAAGGTTGGGTGGACCTACCTATGGTTTTTAGTCCATGGTTTTGGACGCGATAGTTTTCAGTCCATGGTATTGGATGCTTTGGCATGTATAAATATGTATTTTAACATTGAAAGGAATATAATGAAAAATCAAGCTGGTAGTCCCAGTTTTGGGATCCAGGGGAAATCTCTATGTATATGTGTTTTATGTGTTATGCTCTCACATTGTCTATTTTCTGTGTTTTAGAATTTGTATGCAGGTAATTTCCATATAGGGTTAAAACCTACATTTGGTATCAGATTTTTTTGGCTTCAAGGGGACGCCTTTGTTTTTGAGGGGTTTTGCTCGGGCTTGTGGTAGACCCTATTCAGTGGCAGATCTGCAGGATCGATTCTGGTGGTGAAAGAAGATGGCAAGCAGTGGAAATATAGAGATCGATAAATTTAAGGGTCAGAGGTTTGAGTTATGGAAACTCAAGATGGAGGGTCTGTTGGTGGATAAAGATGAGTGGATCGAGATAGATCCAGATACTAAACCAATGGGGGTGTCCGATGAAGAATGGAAGAAGTTGGATCGGAAGGCAAAGAGCACAATACGATTGTGTGTCTTAGATTCAATATTGCTGAATGTATTAGGGGAAGCTACGATGAAGGCTTTGTGGGACAAGTTAGGGACTTTGTACCAATCTAAGTCTCTGGTGAATAAAATGTTCCTATGGAAAAAGCTATATAACCTGAGGATGAAAGATGGAGACTCGGTGACAAAGCATATGAACATATTTAATACTGTGGTAAGTAAGTTATTATCTGTTGATATTAAAATTTTGGATGAATATAAGTGCATCAGTTTGTTATGTTCTCTACCATATTCGTGGGATAGTCTGGTTATTGCAATAGGTAGCAATGCAACGGCCTTGCAATTTGATTAAATAGTCTCATCCTTGCTGACAGAGTAGATGAGATGGAAAAATATGGAGAGCCAGAATGGTGATGCCTTGTCTGTACGAGGACGGTCCTAGAACAGAAACAAAAATAAGTCATTGAGTGAGAGATTTGAATCTAGAGGGAGATATAAATCTCTAGGAAAACCTATAAAGGTGGTGTGCTGGAAATGCGGAAAGGAAGGGCACTACAAAAGGGACTATAAATCTAAAGCTCCTGATAAAGGAAAGGGATCTGATGATGCTTCTTCTGTAGAGGCAAAAACCACCTCAGATGAAGGTGGGGATGCGTACTTGGCTTCTTCAAGTACACATGTAGATCATGAGGCATGGTTGATTGACTCAGGTGCATCTTTTCACTTCTCTCCCCATAGAGAGTGGTTCTGCAAGTATGATAAATATGATGGTGGTGATGTCTTCTTAGGAGATGACAAGAAGGCTAGAATCATTGGTCGTGGAAAAGTAAAGTTGAAGTTGCAAGGTGGAAGGGCATATTCCTGCATTAGCCAAAAATTTGATTTCTGTAAGCAAGTTGGATGATGCAGGTGTAAAAACAGTGTTCGAGAACGATACCTGCAAGATGGTTTGAGGAGCACTAGTATTGATGTGGGGAGTTCAAACTGGAACTATGTACAGGCTGCAATGTAGCATTGTTGTTGATGGGTGCAACAGTTTTGTGGTTCCTGAAAGTGGAACAGAAAATCTAGTGGTCAATGGAGAGAAGATCGTGTTGTGGCATCAAAGGCTTGGACATATTGGAGAGAAGGGCATTCCAATACTTCATGGTAAAGGTATGGTAGAAGGTATGAGTAATAACTCTCTGGATTTTTATTTCTATGAAAATTGTGTATATGGGATGCAGAATTGGGTGAGTTTCCCCTCTGGTGGTAAGAGGGCGAAACAGATATTAGAGCTTGTGCACAGTGATGTGTTTGGACCTATGAAGGTTCCATCACTAGGTAAGTCTATGTACTATGTATCATTTATAGATGACTTCTCAAGGAATACATGGATATATTTCCTTAAGAAGAATCTGAAGTCTTTGAGAGGTTTAAACAATTTAAGACTCTGGTGGAAAACCAGACAGAGAAGAAGATAAAGGTGCTGAGGATAGATAACAAAGGAGAGTTTTGCAGTAAGGAATTTGAAGAATTTTGTAAGAAGTGTTGTATAGCATGACAAAAGACTACTCCATATACACCTCAACAAAATGGAGTTGCAGAAAGAATGAGAAAGACATCGATGGAAAGGGCAAGAAGCATGCTAAGTGGTGTCGGGTTAGGACAGGAATTCTAGGTAGAGGCGGTGGAGACAACATGTTACCTGGTCAACAGATCACCTTCATCAGCATTGGAGGATAAGACTCCACAAGAGGTATGGGCCGGTAAGAAATCCTCTCTTTCACATATGAGGGTATTTGGATGTGATGCATATGTACATGTTCCAAAGGAGAAATGAACTAAGTTGGATAGTAAATCTGAAAAGTGCATCTTTATTGGGTATAACGATGGTTTAAAGGGTTATAAGCTTTGGAACCTAGCAACAAGGAAGGTTGCATACAGCCGAGATCTAGTGTTTAGAGAGGTGAAAGATGTTATTAAACATGAAGTCCAACCAAAGGAACCTGAGAAGATAGAGTTTGAACTAAAGGAGGAAGAATTAGACTCTACAGCAGATGAGGAATCAGAAGATGAAGAGCCACAAACTCTAGGTGTAAGAATATCAGTTTGAGAAAGAAGGTAGCCAGAAATGTGTAGTCCATCTACTTTTTGTTCAAATTTTGCTTTATCTATTACTGATGATGATCCCAGAATTGTGAAGGAAGCAGTAGATTCAGAGGATGGAAAACTCTGGAAAGAGGCCATGGTTGATAAAATGGCATCTTTGCAAAAAAATGAGGCTTGGGATCTGGTGGAGTTGCTGGATAGAAGGAAACCCATTGGCAACAAATGGGTGTTCATGAAGAAAAATGCAGAAGGAAGGGTGGAGAAATACAAAGCTTGCTTGGTAGCAAAAGGTTATTCCCAGGTGCCAAGGTAGCTTCTATTAGATTACATTTATCTGTTGTTGTTGCTTTTGATTTTGAGGTAGAATAGATGGATGTGAATACAACATTTCTTCACGGGGACCTAGAAGAGGAGATCTACATGAAGCAACCTGAAGGCTTTGTAGTGAAGGGTAAGAAAGAACTGGTATGCAAGTTAAAGAAGTCTCTGTATGGGTTAAAACAGTCACCAAGCATGTGGTATCGGAAATTTGATACATTTATATGGGGACTTGGCTTCACCAGAAGTAAAGCAGATCACTGTGTGTATTTTAAATTAATTGGTGACCGTATTGTTTATCCGGTCTTGTATGTGGATGATATGTTGCCGGTTGGAAATGACAAAGAAATTATCTAGGATTTGAAGACCCAATTGTCCTCCAAATTCGACATGAAATATCTTGGTGCTGTAAACTATATTTTGGGCATGGAAATTAAAAGATATCGGGCAAAGAGGAAGCTCTAGTTAAACCAAAGGAAGTATGTCGAGACGATACTGCGGAAGTTTAATATTCAGGATAGTAAACCAGTGAAGGTTCCTATTCCTGTAGGTGTAAAGCTATCTACTGAACAGTGTCCCAAGACACAAGAAGAGGAAGAGGATATGTCCCGTGTTCCATATGCAAGTGCAGTTGATAGCCTGATGTATGCAATGGTTTGTACTATACCAAACATTGCACATGCAGTGGGAGTATTGAGCAGGTTCATGTCAAAACCAGGGAAGGAGCATTGGACAGTAGTGAAGCGGGTTTTAAGGTATTTGCATGGCACTAGTGATTATGGTTTGTGCTACCAAGGAAGACCAGGATTGGACAGAGTCTTGGATATCCGTGGCTTTGTTGATGCAGACTGGGCTGGAGATCTGGACCAGAGAAGATCTACAAGTGGGTATGTGTTTAACCTATTTGGAGGTGTAGTCAGTTGGATGAGTAAGAAACAATCTGTAGTGGCACTATCAACTACAGAGGCAGAATACATGGCAACCACTCATGCAAGCAAGGAAGTAGTTTGGTTATAGAGATTGTGTTCAAGTATGGGGTTAGCATAGGGAGCTATAAGGATAGACTGTGATAGCCAAAGTGTAATTTTTGTGGTAAGGAACCCTGCTTATCATTCAAAGACAAAGCACATTGATGTTTAGTATCACTTTGTGAGGTATATGATAGAAGACAAAAAGGTGTTGTTTGTAAATGTGGAAACTTTGAAGAATATTTCAGATGCATTGACAAAATATGTGAGCTCTGAGAAGTTCTTCTGGTGTAGAGAAACAATGGGCATTTCAGGGCTGGAGAAATGACTAAGCTCTCCTGTGGAAAGAAAACAACAAGTGGGAGAATGTTGGGTTGTGTTATATTCTTTCCACAACTAACCTATGTAGTGAACCGAGGGGTTAGAGGGGGAGCGAAGCCCCCCCCCCTTCATTGCGCCGATTGCGTAGTGGGGGGGTCATAGGTGGGTTTGAGGGTGGTGGGTAGCCCCCCTCTACGAGGTTCGGGGCATCACCCTGGGAATTTTTTTTTTGGACCCTATATTAAGTTGGGCGGACCTACCTATGGTTTTCGATCCATGGTTTTGGACACAATGGTTTTCGGTCCATGGTATTGGATGCTTTGGCATGTATAAATATGTATTGTAACATTGAAAGGAATATAATGGAAAATCAAGCTGGTAGTCCCAGTTTTGGGATCTAGGGGAAAATATCTTTGTATATGTGTTTTATGTGTTATGCTCTCACATTGTCTATTTTATGTGTTTTAGAATTCATATGCAGGTAATTTGTGTATGGGGTTAAAACCTACAAAGAGTAGAGTAGATTCTTGTCTTGTGTTTTAGTACATTACATGAGCTATGAATCTACATGAAAATATACATGGTATCAGAGCTGAAGATAGTATACTAGAGGAGATTTCAAAGTTTTGAGTTTTGGGTTACAAGTGAAATTCGAATTTGCAATACATACTTTAGGATTGGAAAATGACTTTCTATGGTTTGAGGCTTGAGTATGCCTTAGAAGGGAGCTCGAATTATATAGCCTGGAAGGATAGGATGGAGGTTGTGTTGGAGTATTATGGCCTCAAGGAATTCATTAAGAAATAAATTCCTAAGCCAACAACATCGGATGCACAGAATTTGGCTGAATGGAAGAAGTGTGTGGCAAAGGCGAGGCAGATAATCCTTAAGGGAGTTTGAGACCACATTGTCTTGACTCTCCATGAGAAGGAAACTTTTTATGCTATGTGGAAAGAATTGACGACCCTATTCCAAAATAGAAGTGACCATAGGAAGTTGGCACTGAAAGATAAACTTTGAAAAATCAAGATGGATAAAGGCGAGACCATTCCAAAATAATTGAACAAGTTCACTCATTGTCACGACGATATTGGAAGTGTTGGAATAACCATTGTCGAGGATGATATGGTGAGACTAGCTCTCCTAGGCCTTCCCATAAGTTGGAATAGCTATTAGGACTTTGTCAATGGGAGGTAGAAGCTGCCATATTGGAAACAACAATGGTCGGATTTGATGCAAGAGGATATTAGAAGGAACACCAGAGATGTTTCCTCATCAAAGACTAATGATGAGGAAAATTATGCCTTAGCGAGTAGGGAAAAGAAGGGGAAGGGAAGGTGCCCCATTTCAAATTAGATTATTTCCATGGAGGTAAGAAGAAAAACATGTCAAAAGTTAAGTGCTTTCATTATCATGAGCTAGGACATTTTGCTACAAATTGTCCACTCAAGAAGTCCAAGAAGAAGTCCTCAGGAGGAGTGGTGGGTGAGGCTTTGGCCTCTCAATTTGAATTGGAATTTACTTTCATTGCATGTATGGTGTCATAAATTATGGGTAGTGCATGGAACCTTAACAATGGAGCTTCATTCCACATGATTGTTGACAAGGGGTTGTTCAGTGACCTGGAGGAGAAGGATCTCCAAATGCATATTGAGATGGGAGATGGGTGACGACGGGAGGTATAGTGCTATTGGATTGGGCACAATTACTTTTTAGAGGGAGCAAGGTGCTCCTCTCACCTTGAGAAATGTTATGTATGTTCCCAGGTTGAAAAAGAACTTAGTATCAACCTCCATGATTGAGGATAGAGGCTATGCTGTTATTTTCTTGAAAGGAAAGGTGTTCCTTAAACACATAGCCATGGCTCAAGTAATCAAGATAGGGATTTGAGTTAATAATATCTATAAGTTGGAGGTAGAGGATTGTGTTGCTTTGAGCACAAAAGCAGAGAAGGTGCAGAGTTGAGACGTTGGTGAGTTTTGGGAGATGCGATTGGGTCACTTGCATCACGGGGCTTTGAAAATCATGCAGCAAATCTCTACTGGTCTTCCCAAAGGTACGCTACAGCAAGTTGATACATGCAAGGGGTGTAATTTGGGAAAATACACCAAGGCTTCCTTTCACGACAGAGACAGTCAAGCAAAGGTGATTCTAGAGTGAGTCCATTCAAATGTGTGTGGACCATTCTCAACAGCATCCATCACCAAACATAGGTATTATGCTATATTTGTTGACAAATTTTCTTGTAAATGCTAGATATTTTTCATGCAGAAGAAGGATCAAACTTTCACAAATTTGTGAATTTAAAGCATTGGTTGAGAAAGAGTCTGGCAAGAAGGTTAAAGCTCTGAGGAGTGATAACGGTGGTGAGTATGTATCAAATGAGTTTAAGAACTTTTGTGTAGCAGAAGGGATTAAACGAGAGTTGACAACACTCCATAACCCATGACAGAATGGGGTCGCTGAGAGGAACAACATAAGCATTGTAGGGGAAGCACGAGTGATGTTTCATGATCAGGGCCTACCATTACACTTATGGGTTGAGGTATGCAACACAACGGTTTATTTGAAGAACCATAGCCTGCATCAGATTCTTGGGATGAAGACACGAGAGGAGGCCTATTTTGGTAAGAGACCAGATGTTGGTCACTTCAAGTTTTTTGGGTCATCGGTATATTTCCATGTGACCAAAGATGCACATAAGAAGCATGAGTTGAAAACATAGTTGGGGATATTTGTGGGGTAGATTGATACACCTCCCAACTATCGGTTGTACTTGCCGACTAGCAGGATGAAATTGGTTTGCATGAATGTCAAATTCGATGAGGAGAAGGCCATATGAGTTTCCCTTGAGAGGGAACTTGAGCTACATGTGGTTGAGGAGCTTTTAGATCCTAAGGTTGAGGAGCCTCAGGTTGATGTGGAGCAGCCACATGCAGAGGATTTGGGAGTGGAGACATCCACTGAGGAAGAGTCTTCCAGAGATGGGAGAAAGCGAATCAGAGAGGCTAACAAGTTATTGAATGATGCACGAGATAATGTGGGAGCATGCACATCTCAGCATAGGAAAAGGAGGTCACTTGAGAGGTACACTAGATGCATGGCTCTTATGAGTGGATATGTTGAGACAAATCCATCTTCCTTTGAGAAGGTAGTGCAGCAACTAGTTTGGGTTGATGTCATGGTGGAGGAGTATGACTCCATAGTTCGTAACAATGTTTGGGATGTGGTCCCAAGGCTAGAGGACAAGTCAGTGGTGAGCTCCCGGTGGCTTTACAAGGTAAATCTAGATGCAAATGGTAGTGTGGAGAAGCATAAGGCTAGGTTTGTGGCCCATAGCATTTCATAGGTAGGGGGATTGATTATGATGAGACCTTTTCTCCTGTTGCAAGGTACTCAACAATTAGATCTATATTGGCACTATCAACACATATGGGTTGGAAGATACATCAGATGGATGTAAAGAGAGCCTTCCTTAATGGAATGATTGAGGAAGAGGTGTACATAGAGAAGCCTAAAGGTTTTGAGACCTTCAACCGTGAGTCGCATGTGTGTCGACACAAGAGAGTGTTGTAGGGGCTGAAGCAAGCACCTCGTTCTTGGTACACCAGGATCGATAGCTACTTCATTGGGTTGGGCTTCACCAAGAGTGAAGCAGATGCAAGCCTATACCACATAGTAGTGGAAGCTAAATTTTTTATTAGTGTGTTATATGTTGACGATTTGATTTTCACAAGTGATGATCACCTGATCAAGTATTGCAACGAGGATCTTGCAAGAGAGTTCGAGATCAAGGAAACGGGGCTCATGCATTACTTTCTAGGCATGGAAGTATGGAAGGGTGATTAGGCATTGTTTGTGTCTCAGGGTAAGTATGCCAACAAGATACTCAGGAGGTTCCGCATGCAGAGCAACAAACCCATGGAGACTCCTCTAGCAGGTAACTGGAGGCAGGAGGATTCTACTTCGGGGGAAGTATTGGAAGCTACTATTTACAAGCAACTTATGGGTTCACCCATGTATTTGGTGAACACATGACCAGATATGTGCTATGCAGTTATCCAACTTAGTCAATCGATGGTTAGGCCTACCAATCTTTATTGGAAGGCGACAAAGGATGTGTTTAGATACCTCAAGGGCACCACTCAATATGGATTGTGGTACAGATAGACATAGGGAGTGAAGCTTTAAGGCTTCACCAATGCAGATTGGTTAGGGATTCCATCCGATAGGAAGAGCACATTAGGAGGGATCTTCAGTATTGGGTCAGAAACAATTTCTTTGTATAGTAGGAAACAAAGATCAGTTGCACTCAGTTCGACATAGACAGAGTACATGGCTGCAAGTTAGGCAGCATGTGAAGCCATCTGGATGAGGAAGATTTTGGTTGGTTTGTTTGGTCAGCAGATGGATCCAACTTTGATTTAGTACGATAATTAGAGTTGTAGCAAACTCTTTGAAAATCCAGTTTTTCATGATCGGTCCAAGCATATTGATATCTGATATCATCATCTTCGAGATTGTGTATTGAGGCAAATTATGTTGTTGGAGTATATTCCCACGGAGGAGCAAGATGTTGACATTTTGACAAAGGCATTGTCAAGATGTAAATTCGAGTTTCATAGAGACAGGGTTGGGGTAGCTGATAATCCCTTTCTTGTTGAGAGGGAGTGTTGAGAAATGGCTACAAGAAATTCCAGTTTAATTTTTCCTTGAATTAAACCGTGAATTAAAATCGAATTCTATTCTCATAACAACTTGTAAATAGTTAATTAAGTTTAATTGACTTAATTAGCTTAGGAATTTCAAGCTGGAAGTCTTTTTGTAGTCATGTATATGTTCTCCCTAAAATTTTAGGGGTCCAGGATGAGTTTATTTGAGTTGTAATTAGATAACTCAATTTGATAGAGTTATAGACAGTTAAACTAGTTCTAATTGTTTGTGGAACTAGTAGAAGTCTAGTAGTGAGTTGGTGCACTAGTGCATCCTCAGTGCTACTCCAACTAACTGAGTATTCCCTCATCATAAACTCATGCATGTTAATTTAGAGAAAGACCCAGTTGATACTAGAGTGCAAAGACAATGTACTATCAGTTGTAGAATGATCCGAGTTGTACCAGTCATGCATACAATTAGAGAAGGAACTAAGTTTAGATTGCGCGGTTATGGATGAAGGATTTCCCAATTAAATATGGGTTGATCCTCACAGGAATTGCATGAGTAAATAGGGGCTTAGTAGGCAACATAAATTGTCTAAGTGTTGGTTATTGCAGGCTCCTGAGGTAGAGCGTTGATCATACTTGTGAAAAAATTGTTCTTGTGAGAAGAAGATTTGTATTATCACTTAGATTTTTTTATTAATACAATAGATAGTCAGGGTTTTGAGCAGTGGTTTTCCCCAGAGAAACAATTTTGTTATGTGTCTTGATTATCTTCCTCTTGTCGATTACGATTTTCATCGATCTATTCATTTCTGCCATTTAAAGAGTAGAGTAGATTCTTGTCTTGTGTTTTGGCACATTACATGAGATGTGAATCTACAGGAAAATCTACATGGATGAGGCGGTTAAAGCATCCCACCTGCCTTCTTTGGTTATACAATTTGGTTCTTTTGCAAGAAATAAATCTCCAACTAATTTGGTCGGAAGTGGCATTGAACTGTTGAACCTCCATCTTGATGTCAATATTGTGCCACTTCATATGCACTCCTCATTTTCTCCTTTGGCTTCTATATTTTTAGTCCTAATTCTCGTAAGGGTGTTACCATTTGTAGGGTGTGGTGCCCCATGACGCAAAAGGACACTCCTGATGAGGGTAATTCCTTTCATGAATCAACTCACCAATTGGAGGTTTCTACTCCTCCATCTTATAATATTAGAACCTCATATATTTGGTCTCTTAGAGAGTTAATGCTCGTTGATTTCTGTACCCCATGAAGATTGTTTCTCTAAATATTAGGGGTTTTGGTGGAACCCATAAGAACCTCGCGCTTATAAATTTAATTGGGGTAGATTATCCTTCGATCATGCTCATTCAGGAGACCATGATAGCTAGACATAAGGTGTGGCCCATTCTTCTTAAAATTTGTCTCAGTTGGAAGGTCTCAACGGTGGATGCAGATGCACTGTACAGGGTCCTTGCTACATTGTGGAACCCTCGGGTCATTGATTTTCTAGCATATAATACCTTTGCAGGTATCTTTCTTTCTGATTTTATCATGGGTTCGAGGTAAAGGATTCATATCCCTAATACATATGCTCCATATACATCTCGACGATATTTTTGGGATTGCCTAGAGAGTTGTGGCATCTTGAAAATGGGTTCATTAATATTGGTTGGTGAACTTAACTTTACATTGGATACAAATGAGATTTGGTTGATAGGTTCAAAATGGATTAGAAGGATAGTTTCTTCAGAGAATTATTTGGTAGGAATCACCTCGTTGACATCTTGTCGATGCCCATGAGGCCTACTTCTATGAATGGGTGGTTTGGTTTTGATGGTATTGCAAAAAGACTTGATCATTTTTTGGTTCATGAGAACATAGTGGAAGGAATGGGAATATTCACATATTGGGTCATCCCCTTGGGTTTGTCAGATCATGATCCAATTATTCTTCATTGGCGGGGACAGGGATTGGCAGGGTCTACCTTTTAATTTTAACCATTATTGGCTCACTAATCCCTATTTTGAGGCATTGGTTCAAACATTTTGGATAGAGGACCTTGATAGATTGGATACTTCACATATGGTATCTATTGGTGACAATATTAGATATTTCAAGAGGATCGTTTGTCGATGGTTAGGGATCAGAAGAGGAAACATATTTAAGAGATAGAAGAGATTGACCATAAACTCCACATTTTGGTTGATCCTTCACATGTAGAATATTTCTCCATTACACAAGATCTACAAGCCACTATCCTCGAGAGTAGGAAAAGAGATATTCTCAAGTTCCAAGAGGAAGAATGGTGGCTTAAAAGTTGTGCCATATAGATGAAGGGGGGAGATAAGAATACTAAATTCTTCCACAATAATGCATCCCACAGAAGATGAGAAAATACCATTTGGGAATTGAGAGATTCTAATGGTAATAGCTTTACCTCTCTAAAGGATATATAGGTTGAGGCAGTTTGGCATTTTTGCGAATAATAACGGGTTAGGGTTAGGGTGGAATTTGAAAGGAAGATAGAAGTCATTAACACCTACCCTTGCATGTTTGATAAAGCAGCTAAAGATACCTTCTATCGTGAGATCACTCTTGATGAGTTGGTGGTGGCTATGCAGTCCTTTGCCTAGGACAAGAGCCTGAGAAAACTGATAGAATTATTTCTACATTACATAGACATTATTGGGCTAGGATTATTGAAACTTGTTGAAGCATCTCACATTTTTGGTATTATTCCTAGTGCTACTAATTCTACTTTTAATACATTGGTTTTGAAGGTTTCACATGCATATACTTTCATGGAATACTGTTGGGAACAGGTCCCCTGGGGTTAGTTTTGGGGCTAAAGGCCCAAGTTTTGTATCAATAATGTAAATTCTCCGCATTTTGTGGTCACGGAGTGCGAAGATGTAAATAGTCAAAAAGGGTTTCCGCCCTTAGTTTAGATAGTTTGTGTCAGCTTGATAAGATCCTCCCTTGGTCCGTGGGCCATGGGAATGTATAAAAAGGGGAATCTTAGAAGAGTTCTAATTAGGTTTTTGGTAGAGTTCTAAGTAAGTTTTTGGGTCTGTGAGAGCTAAGAGTGAAGAGTCTTAGCGTAGGAAGAGGCTCCACAGCTGAGTGCGCAGAGGCCTAGGGTAGAAGTTTGTAGCTGAGTGCGCAGACCCCTGTAGCTGTGTGTGCAGGGTAGTCAGAGTTTGTACTGGAAATTTGGATTATCAATAAAGAGAAGTATTCTGGAATTTCCTATGTATTTTACTTTTGTTAATTACATGCGATTATGTTACGTTGAACACTGGGTTTATGTTTTAATTATATTATGATGCGCGAATCTATATGTTTCTCTTTGTTATATGAGCGCAAGAAAAGATATATGTTTACGTGAAGATAATCATAATTACAGGTTAAGGCTGTACGAAACTAACATAATCTGAGTAAATACATAAGAGTGAGTAATTATAGAGGCACGTAAGTGCCTGATATATCTACTTTGGGTACGTGAAGGATAGTCGTAGACATTCACAGAGGACTCCAGGACGGTTAAGAAAAGTACATCGATTAGCCCTAAAGGGCTTATAGGTCTGCGCAAAGGAAGGGTTAGGGTATAAAAACAACATCACAACCATCTCAGGGTGTGGAAACTTAGTTCCTGCATTCCCCCATACTGCTTCGGGTGAGACTTCAGTTCGCGCTCGATGGATTGATGCCAAAAGGGCCAATAGTGTAAGGATTTTCTTGGCTACTTAACACTGAACTTGGGTCAGGGCCCATTAAGCCAACAACTATCATCCTATATATTTATGCAACATTGTATACAAGATGATTTCGAAGATTAGTGCCAATCATCTTAAAATCATATTGTCTAAATTCATTGAGACGGAACAAATTTTCTTTATGCAAAACATCAAAATCAAGATGGAATGACCATCACTTAGGAGACCATAGATTCTATCAAGGATAGGAAGATCAAGGTCATTCTACTTAAACCAAATCTCCAGAAGGCCTTTGATTCTGTGGATTGGATGTTCTTGTGACTAGTGATGAGCCCCAAAAATGGATAATTATATGGGCTCATTTAGCCTCCTAATTCGACTTAATCCACCATTCTCATTAGTTTATTGCATGTTTTTTATTATATTTATGCTAATAGAGTGAATTGGGTTAGTCATTATGCCAACAAGTCTAATGTGTGCTTTATGCAGTCTTTTTGGTTAACTTGGAGACAAAATCAAAGGTTTAAATAAGCACTTGGCAGCCAAATTCGTGGAGAGGATTTTTAGGAAGGTGTCCCCTTCATTTATGGGCCCTTACCTCAAATTCTTCACCATCAGCGCAGAGTTCAAGGGCCACCAAATCGATTATCATAAGGGCAGCCAAGCAAGTCAAGTAGGACTGTTGTTAACTGTAAGTTTTGGGCAGCCGAGTCCCTAAAGCTTAGGAGGATTGTTGGGGTCCTCAATTTGTATAAATAAGAGGGCTTAGGGCCTCATTTCAGTTAGTCACTTTGTAGGCAAAAGCTATCTAGTTTGTAGTTCGGTTTTTAGTCATTTTTTAGGCAGTAATTTAGCTCTCCATTTCAGCACATTTTCAAGTTTTCCTTGTGGACAGTTTTTGGAATGTAACTATTCTTTTGATCAATAAAGATGAATCCAGCTTTGTACCAGCTCTAATCTCTCTTAGGAGGCTATAACTCTTGGGTTTGGGCCCATCTCAAGTGCCCAGTACCTCCTTTGTTTACTTTTATGTGTCTTTGCTGCATTCTTAGAATAAAATCTGTTATTTAGATTTAAATCTTTTTTTGTTATTTAGGTTTCTTTTGATGATTAAAAAGGCTTTTCATGTTCAGATTTACTTGATAGGTTAATCACAGGGAATATCTTCAGAAAAAGGCTACCAAGCACCTTGGATCTCACCTCCCCCTCAGTGGAATCATGAGCTGGGACCAAGGTGACCTTGCTGCCACCAAAAACGCTGTTTTGCTTTGTCATGCAATCCATAGTGTTGGAATTCTCATTTGCAGACGCTGATATTAGTTGTGTTTAAATGCTTCAGTTTATGATTGCTTAGTTGCATAGTTATTTCACGTATTTCATTTCGAATAAACTTTTGTTCATTTCCTTTTGCTGTTACTTAGGTCAGATTAGAGTGAAGTAACTAGGTCATAGGTTTTCTAAGTGTTTGTTTGTTCAGTTTGAAAAATAACTTGCAAAGCGCCTATCATACTTCTCCATCTGCCCATAATCCATCCAACCTACCTGCTTCATCCTCCATTTCAGATCCTTGCCTTACCTTTGCCACGTTCCCTCACGTTGACCTACTTTCCATATTATTGTGTAGCATTGCTTTATCTCTCCTTGAACAAATCCAACCGTCCTTATCACTCCTCAGCTCCATCCACCAAAACCTCGACCTTATCACACCATTATCTCACCTCCATACCCACTCCATCTTTCTCCCTCCATGCATCCTTCAAAATCCCATTTCTGAACATCCTGTAGAAAATTACAGACATCCTTAAGAAATTCCAGAACATCCTGTAGAAACCCTGCAGACTTCCTGTAGAAGCTCACGAAAGTGGTCTCTTGATCGCCAAACTTTGTGAAACTCTTTGGAAGGGTGCTAGGGACCCCTTAGGCCCTCTCTGAACCTTCCCAACCTCTTGCAAGCATTTCCTCTCGCCGATCCACCTCTACACAGTAAAAAAAAAGTGAAAGCACATGCATGATAAATCTGACAACTTAACCAAAAATACAAAAAGATGTTTTCTTCAGATAGAAGTAGCTTAGAAACATGTATTTTACCTTCCTAGAAGTAATGGCATCTCTTTCAGTAGCTTGAATCCTCTTTTTCGCATCAGTAGGGCTAGCTGGTAAAATTAGGGTTTGACTAGGGTTTGCATTTCCTATTCAGCGTTTCAGTTTCTTTCTGCAAGTAAATTAGCTTCCTTTGAGTTAGCTTTCGTCCATCAGTTAAAAATATTCTTCTCAGATCTCATAGAAGTTGGCTTAAGCCCCTAGCAGACTTGTGCCAGCTGACCAAGTGACAGCTGCGGCTAGAGCTAGTACTTGTGCATACAACACCGTCACTTCCAAGTTTGTTACGAACTACCGGGTTGATATAAAGTAAAGAAGAGAGTCCCAGGAGTTGCAACAATATTGCTGCAATACTGGAGCCCACCACTCTTTTTGGTGCCGTTGCCGGGGAAGCGTCAGAGTATTGGTGATTGCTGCTTTTCTTCTATTTTCTAATACAACCTTCTGCTAAGTAGTTTATTTCATTTCCATTCTACAATTTCATTTTCGCAAAAGTAGAGTAGACGTTTCCTGCTTTCATAGATTAGCATTTCAATTCCGCAATTTCAATTCTGCAAGCGTAGATTAGCATTTCAATTCTGCAAGCATAGATTAGCATTTCAATTCCGCAAGCGTAGCTTAGCATTTCATTCCTGCAATTTCATTTGAGCAAAATAGATTAGTCCTTTCCTTCTTTCATCTCGATTTTTCACTTTCATTTCCGCAAGATAGTTAGTTGCAGTTCAATCTATTTCAGTTTTGTAAGTACAAGCAAAAAAAAAAAAACAAAAATCAACCAAAAATATTTCCTTCCCTGCCTTGTAGGAGTAGAGATAATTCAGAACAATGATTGCACAATGCCCCCATTGTTTCACACAGCCAACCTTCTCTCTTCTTCGATGGCTGTGATTAAAGAACCCTTAGGTGGACAGCAAGACATATTTGAAGAACCTCTAGGGAAGAAGAAGAAGAAAACATTCCTCTGGAGCAGATGGCTGCAACCAGAAATGTTGAGAGCAGTACCTTATCCAAAAACGAATTTGCAAATCAGATGGAAGATTTCAAGAGTGATATGAGGCAGTTTCTTGCCATGCAACTGGATACCTTACAGATCCAAAGAAAGCAAGAGGAAGCCAAGAGGGCTTTGGTCATCTTTTGTCCCAGGTGCACTAGAAAGCATCCTAGGAACGAATGTCCAATGCACTCCCTAGAAGTGTGTTTCGTCTGTGAAGAATACCATCCTACGAATCAGTGCCCTTCCTTTCCTGGACTTAAATCTGCATATCAAAGAGCCAGAGGAGCCACTGAATCACTCTATTTCATGAACCAAAGGAGGTCACATGGACCCATACCTTACCAATAGGGAATGCAAGGGACATCTCAGACCTATTATGACCCCTATCAAGCCACTTCCATGCATTCTTGGGGTCTCCTTGCTCATCTTTCCTGGTCCACACCCCCTCCTTGGTTGCATCCTCCTCAATACCATGCTCCTCCAGTTGCTCATTCATTTCACTCTTATGCTCAGCCATAGCCTCAGTGGAATGCACCTCATCAGGGGTGGAGGCCCCAGTACAACTCTCCTCTTGCTCATTTTCCTCCACCACCTGCCCAACCACAAACCCATCCACATCCATCTCAAATATACACCCCCACTCAACTACCCATACTACCATTTCCAAACCCGCACATTGGAGTAGCTCAACCCAATTGCAAAGTTGAGGTACAACACTTCCAAACAACTCCTCTTGAGCTCAATGATATTCACCATAGCTCAGGAAGAGTATTGCAAAAAATAGATTATCTTGAAAGCATTGAAGGACCACATCCAACAAAAGAAGATTCAAAAGAAGAGATCAAAGAACCATGGGCTACACCTGATGAATAGAAGACATCAAAATCAGAGATCGAGAGAGTTCCCTCATGGTTACCATCAAATCTTCCATGTATTCAAGAGAAAACTCAGCAAAAAGAAGAAGATGTGAAGGTCATGATAGAAGAAGATATGGAGAATGATCCAGATCAGCAAAAGGACCAAGGATATCAGAGCTATATTGAAATATGGTTTCAGACGGTCACTAAATTGCAGCAGTACTCTCTTCCTCAGCTATGCTCGATCCCTTCAAAGTCAAATTATTTGTTCTCTGAAATTCGGATACCTGTTAAAGCATGCATTTCGAGCCTCCACATCATTTTGTCTCTAATCTCGATGTGCACATGGCTCCATTGGAAGTATTCTTATACTTGAGAACGATTTTGTTTTTCAAGTAGGGTAGGGTAGAAAAAAAAATGAAGGAAAAAATGGAAATAAGAGGAAAAATCTAAGGTGAAAACCTCCTCGGAGGCGCCTTAGATTGGCTCATTGATTGAAAACCTCCATGAGGCGGTCAATGGGTTGGAAAAAAAGAAGAAAAGAGAATAAGATCCCTGGGTGAAAACCTCCCTTGGAGGCGTCCAGGGCAGGCAATTAGGGTGAAAACCTCCATGAGGTGCCATAGTTGTTTTAAAAAAAAAAAGAGAAAAAAAAAGAAGAGAAATCAGGCCTAATCTCTGTAAAATAATTGTAGGTTGCAGTGAATACATTACAGGAAAAGAGGGGCATGCAAAACAAGGACAAGAGTCTGTACCAGGCTCCAGGACATCCCTCCAGACACTCCCTCCATGGCCACTCACCTCTCCTAGGATTTGGTCACATTCAAGTCAAGATTGGGCTTTCTACAGGAAGTTCTGTATTTCTACAGGAAACATCCTGTAGAACCTTCAGGGGAGCCAGATTCGATTTTGGAAGGGAATCTAAAGCTTGGAATATATTGGTTAGGCCTGCAAGCATCCATGTTTCTGTCCCTCACCTTTCTCCATCATTTTTTCCACCTCATTGTACTTCTTTTATGAAAATTGTGTTTTCTACAAGAAGTTCCTGTAGAAATTACAAAATGCTGGAAATGGATTTTAAAAAGAAGTTTGGCGAACATGGAAGCTTCATCAAGGGTTCATAGGTTCTCCTGTAATCTTCAAACTCCTCCTCCATCATTTCTATCCCTGCATCACAACCCAAACTCATTTTTCTTACCATGCAAAAAAACTGCAGAATGCTTGGAAGCAAAAATGCATAGTGCTGAAAGTTGTTTTTGCCCTAACTTGAAAACTGTGCATCCATTTGCAAAACTATTACATGGGGAGTTGTATAGGGGTGATGGCAACATGCCCGAGCAGTTTAAGCGAATTCTGGTGTACGATTTCTAGGAAATCAGCCTCCATCACCTTCAACCATTTTTGCATTTTCTCCATATCTGTGCATCCGTTTCAAAACCTGTTTCATGGGGAGATGCATATGGGTGATAGTAACCTACCCAAGCAGTTTCAGTCGATTCCAATGTACGGTTTTCGAGAAATTGACCTCTGTAATATTCAGCCATTTTTCATTTTTCTCAACATCCGTGCATCCATCGACCACCATTTTTCTCTGGGAGGTGCACAATGATGATAGACACATGCTCAAAAAGTTTCAGATCGATCTGATCTATCGTTCGGGAGTAATGGTGAAAACAAGTTTCTGTCCTGTGGAAATTCAACATCAGCAGCTTGAGGGTGCAGATCTGAACGTGGAAACAAATTCCTGCAGCGTAGATCCGACCAGAGGACACCTGCACAAGAAAAACAGTCATGAATCAGCAACCAAGCCATCATGCAACCACAGAAGCAAATGCATGCAGCAAATGAAAGGCCACAACACCTCACAACAACCACGCTCGACTTCCAGGTACGTGACTAAACTCGTTCCTCTGTTGCATGAATCTAATTTAAGAACTGCATGAACAAATGAAATGGTGGGATTCAGCCAGAAAGCTATCCAGTTCGATTGCACTCATCCAAGGATCACCAGCGCACATGTGTAGTCATTTAGGGGAAATTAAAAAAAAAACAGACGGTGGTAGAGATTTTGAACTCTAGTGCAACTAATGGTAAGGGATTCCAGGAAGAAAACATCCAGTCCCATGATGACACCGCAATCTACATGTGGCCATGTACACTTGGGCATCTCACTCCCTCACCATGAATCACGCCGAAATTAAATGATGCTCAGCTGAAACTCTCACCACTCTTTGTTCAACTGCGGTCACAACTGAAGCACGCGTCCACCACGTCCAGATCAGTTAACCAGTGGTCCTCTGCAAGATTCCTGCCTGATTTCTCGAGATTTCTGCCGTTTTTTTTTTAAATCTCTTGCCTATCGGGCTCTATAGGAAGCGTCGTTTCGTTCTAGATGAAGGCTTCTATAGGAAACACAGAAAACAGCCATGTAGAAAGAAAACCTGCAATTTTCAGCGAAGTTCAAGCTCAAAACGAGATAGGATCGGGGAAAATTCTTTGTGCATGATTTGTTGGTGCAAAATGGTGAATTGAACATGGCATTAAATTGAAAAATGAGAGTAAAAAAGTCTGCTTGTGCATTGAGAACAGTGGAAGTCTACCTGCATGATTCACTGAGTTTACCCATATTTTTCTTCTGCATCCGAAATCTCCTCATCAGTTAAAAAAAAATAAAAATAAAAAATAAAAAATTCCCTTGCAAGGAAAGACATGCAGTAGTAGAGACCAACCTGTGTGTGTGGAAAAACTTGAATTTACATATCTATCAATGTGTTGAAAAAACAATGTCCTTATGCTCTGCCTTTGTAAGAAAAAAATTATTTCATAAACAGACAGACCAATTCTAGGTGACAACAGTTTTAACACAAGGGGATTACTACCATTTGATGCTGTAAGAAGCACATGAAGAATTCCTTATTTGGTCTCAGAAAAAATAAGAAAATTCAGCTATTCTTTGTCGCAGTGAAATGACTGTTCCCCTGAACAATTCTATTTTTTTTGGTTAAAACACAAACTCAACACCATGCCAACTGAAGAAATTGAGAAGAACATTGATGAAGGAGCACAATACATTCAAGCAGAGGGTAAAACAGGGGAAGAATAGAAGGAAAAAGAGGAAGTTGACATGACCGCTGAGCATGAGACAGAAAAGGAGACAACAACAAAAACAGAGAGGGTGAAAAAGGAAAAAGGTTGGGAAGAAAAAGGCCAAGAAATCCCAAATGAAAGTTGGCACAACCGGGGCAACCAAACAGGAATTAAAAGGAAAGACACATCCAGCCAAATAGGCCGAAACGGTTTCTACAGGAAGGCTGAAAACAGTTTCTACAGGAAGTCTGGAAACAGTTTCTACAGGAAGTTCGAAAGCAGTTTCTACAGGAAGCATGGAAACAGAGCAGAAAAAGGAGAAAACACCTGAGATTTTGGCCAGGGAGGCAGCAGCTATGCTGGCTACCTTAAGCACATCTCCACAACAAAAAGGGAAGCAAAAAAGGGAGCCTTCCATGTACTTTAAGGCAAGAAGGAGCATGCGGATAAAAGCTGGCAGACCCCAGCCATAGTCAAAGGAGTCAATTACAATTGAGGACACCACAGCTAAACAAAAGTAAGACTCTCCTTCCAAGAGATCCATCATCTATGAATGAGGAAGCCAAAAGCCTTCACCTAGAGAGAGCAAATTAAGATGATGGACTCAAAGACAGTTCTACAAGAAGCTGAGATAGTTCTACAGGAAGTTGAGAATTCTCTACAGGAAACTCAGGCTAAGCTAAGAGAGACCAAGAAATTGGAGGAAAAGGTGGCCAAACAATCACAGGAAGAAGGAAAGACAAGGAAACATCTAATGAACATCAGAGAGAGGGAAAGCTACAAGCTAAGGCTGAGGCTTTAAAAAAACTGCTACAAGAAAAGGAGCACAGGCAGTGGGAAGAAGTAGGGAGAAAAGCATGGTTTCATGACCGAGAAGAGGACATCACTTTAGAAGCTTGGCATGACAGGGAGGCCACCAGGGCCATCAAAGATGAAGAGATAGATTAGTTGCTCAGAGGATGAGCAACATTTTCAGTAGGGGGGGTGATGATGAGCCCCAAAAATGGATAATTATATGGGCTCATTTAGCCTCCATAATTCGACTTAATCCACCATTCTCATTAGTTTATTGCATGTTTTTTATTATATTTATGCTAATAGAGTGAAATGGCTTAGTCATTATGCCAACAAGTCTAATGTGTGCTTTATGCAGTCTTTTTGGTCAATTTGGAGACAAAATCAAAGGTTAAATGAGCACTTGGCAGCCAAATTCGTGGAGAGGATTTTTAGGAAGGTGTCCCCTTCATTTATGGGCCCTTACCTTGAATTCTCCACCATCAGCTCAAAGTTCAAGGGCCACCAAATCGATTATCATAAGGGCAGCCAAGCAAGTCAAGTAAGACTGTTGTTAACTGCAAGTTTTGGGTAGCCGAGTCCCTAAAGTTTAGGAGGACTATTGGGGTCTTCAATTTGTATAAATAAGAGGGCTTAGGGCCTCATTTCAGTTAGTCACTTTGTAGGCAGAAGTTAGCTAGTTTGTAGTTCAGTTTTTAGTCATTTTTTAGGCAGTAGTTTAGCTCTCCATTTCAACACATTTTCAAGTTTTCCTTGTGGAAATTTTTTGGAATGTAACTATTCTTTTGATCAATAAAGATGAATCCAGCTTTGCACCAGCTCTAATCTCTCTTAAGAGGCTGTAGCTCTTGGGGTTGGGCCCATTTCAAATGCCCAGTACCTCCTTTGTTTACGTTTATGTGTCTTTGCTGCATTCTTAGAATAAAATCTGCTATTTAGATTTAAATCTTGTTTTGTTATTTAGGTTGCTTTTGATGATTAAAAAGGCTTTTCATGTTCAGATTTACTTGATAGGTTAATCACAGGGAAGATATTCAGAAAAAGGCTACCAAGCACCTTGGATCTTACCTCCCCCTCAGTGGAATCATGAGCTGGGACCAAGGTGACCTTGCTGCCACCAAAAACGTTGTTTTGCTTTGTCATGCAATCCTTAGTGTTGGAATTCTCATTTGCAGACGCTGATATTAGTTGTGTTTAAATGCTTCAGTTTATGATTTCTTAGTTGCATAGTTATTTCATGTATTTCATTTCGAATAAACTTCTGTTCATTTCCTTTCGCTGTTACTTAGGTCAGATTAGAGTGAAGTAACTAGGTCATAGGTTTTCTAAGTGTTTGTTTGTTTAGTTTGAAAAATAACTTGCAGAGCGCCTATCATACTTCTTCATCTGCCCATACTCCATCCAACCTACCTGCTTCATCCTCCATTTTAGATCCTTGCCTTACCTTTGCCACGTTCCCTCACGTTGACCTACTTTCCATATTATTGTGTAGCATTACCTGATCTCTCCTTGAACAAATCCAACCGTCCTTATCACTCCTCAGCTCCATCCACTAAAACCTCGACCTTCTCACACCATTATCTCACCTCCATATCCACTCCTTCATCTTTCTCCCTCCATTCATCCTCCAAAATCCCATTTCTGAACATCCTGTAGAAAATTACAAACATCCTTTAGAAATTTCAGAACATCCTGTAGAAACCCTGCAGAGTTCCTGTAGAAGGTCACGAAAGTGGTCTCTTGATCGCCAAACTTTGTGAAACTCTTTGGAAGGGTGCTAGGGACCCCTTAGGCCCTCTCTGAGCCTTCCCAACCTCCTACAAGCATTTCCTCTCGCCGATCCACCTCTGCACAGTAAAAAAAACAGTGAAAGCACATGCATGATAAATCTGACAACTTAACCAAAAATACAAAAAGATGTTTTCTTCAGATAGAAGTAGCTTAGACACATGTATTTTACCTTCCTAGAAGTAATGGCATCTCTTTCAGTAGCTTGCATCCTCTTTTTCGCATCAGTAGGGCTAGCTGGTAAAATTAGGGTTTGATTAGGGTTTGCATTTCCTATTCAGCGTTTCAGTTTCTTTCTGCAAGTAGATTAGCTTTCTTTGAGTTAGCTTTCGTCCATCAGTTAAAAAGCTTCTTCTCAGAGCTCATAGAAGTTGGCTTAAGCCCCTAGCAGACTTGTGTCAGCTGACGAAGTGACAACTGCGGCAAGAGCTAGTACTTGTGCATACAGCACCATCGCTTCCAAGTTTGTTACGAACTACCGGGTTGATATAAAGTAAAGAAGGGAGTCCCAGGAGTCGCAGCAATATTGCTGCAATACTGGAGCCCACCAACTAGCTCTTCATAAAATTGGCCTCTCTGCCAGGGCTATATCTTGGATTATAGCATGCATTACATCTGCCAACTTTGCGGTCCTGATCAATGGCCTACCCACACATTTCTTTAGTGCATCTCGAGGACTTTGGAAAGGTTATGCCTTACCTCCACTTCTCTTCCTTCTTTTCATTAAGGGTATGAACGAGCTAATTTCAGATGCCCATGCAATGGGGAAATTTCAGGAGTGTGGATTTCTAGGCATATTATGGTCACTCATCTCATTTTTTTGGATGTTGTGCTTGTATTTGGTAACTTGCTAGTGGTGGAATGGATTCATTTGTAGTGGATTACTAGTCTATTTGTGGAGATAGATATACTATATATGAACAATTTTATATCACTATCAATCTCTTCATCCCAAAACAATGCAACCATGATGGAGATTGCAGGTAATATTAAAGTGGATTGTGTATCTTTGGAATCTGGGTTTAAATACCTCGGTTTTATTCTCAAACCGAACAAGTATGGGATTAGAGACTGACATTGGGAAATTGAGAAATTCCAACATCGACTAACTATTTGGTCACACAAATGGCTCTCTATTATGGGTCGACTGATAATGGTACGAGAAATTTAATAGCAAATATCTATCTACTAGCTACTTATCTACCCAAACACATCATTCACAGGATCAACTCCATTACTTCTAGATTTATATGGGTTGGAACCTCTAAAAATCATAAGTGTCATTTGGCATGTCTTGAGGTTATTTCACAGAGGAAAGATGAAGGTGGTTAAGGCATCAAGGACCTCAAAAGATTAAGTTGGGAATTTATTATGAAGAGCTTATGACGAGCACTTAATGGAGATGGTATTTGGAAATGCATCATTAAGACCAAAAACCTAAAAAATTGGAACATGTTGCAGTGGATCAAATAGGGTGCAAACATCCCCTATTCCATTTTATATATTTGGAGAAGCTTTATGAAAGTTAGACCTTGGCTTATGAGAAACATCAGATGGAAAATTGGCAATGGGTCAAATGTTGAGATTGGTCTTGATCCTATTTGTGGTTATTAGGGGATCATACACTTTGGGTTGAAATATTCGGTTTGATTCTCATTCTGGGTATCTACTACATCAATCATGTTGTTGTCAACAATGATTTTACACATCCTATCTGGATGCAGGAATCAAACATTGGATTATTTGGCATTCAATGGGATAGGTATGTCCACAATCTCACTCTGGCTAGCATTTCTGTATATGATTATGATGACACTTTTACGTGGGATGGTAATTTGGTACAGGGTCAGATCCTGGTCAAGGATGCATAGTGGTATTTATCAACTACACACATTCATTCAGTTATATGTCACTAGTTCTTAAATATTTGGTAGTGGGATATTACTACCAAGCTCAAGGTGTTTAGCTAGCTGGCTTGGAATGATAGGATATTGACATGGGACAACATTTGCCATAAGGGCTTCATTGGTCCTAGATGATGTATATTATGTGAAGATGCTTTGGAGCACTCAACACTTCTTTTTCAACAATATGCTTTCACTAAATTTATTTGGGTTGGCATGATGAATCTTTTAAACTTAAAGGTGGACTCGATTTCCACCACCATTTGTGACTACCTACACAACTGGATTATCAGCCAGAAAGCATTTGGGCCTCTCCCATTCTACATTATGTGAGGTATTTGGAAATGTCATAACAAACTTACATTTAAAGAAACATCACCAAGTATAAGATATTATTGTATCCAGATTGTGGCATATTATAGGGAAGAAGAGTATGGTGGTGGTATTTCATCGGCGTGGCATATCCATCCTATATCATCAATTTATAATTCCCCTCGAGGTTTTTTGATGGGGTTGGAAAAAATGACTTGTGTGGTTGCAATGCACATATTTCATTACATCCTGGTTCACATTATCATTTCAAATGGTTCAGAGGCACTGACACGAACACTAGATCTGAGGTATTGGCCCTTTGGGGTGTATTATATTGTGCCCACTGGCTAGATATTGAGGTAATGGATGTATTGGATGACTCACAATCGGTTGTAGACTGGGCATCAAAGCATACAACATTCTCTCCTCCATTGTTAGTCAATTGGTTGCAGTGTATTAGGGTGTTGATTGAACAATTCCATAAGGTGACTTTTACACATGTTCATAGGGAGTTGAATAACACCTCTAACAAATTTTTTGAGGCCCTCACACTTCCATTGGAGAGATTCACTATTCTTACTCTGTATACAACATCTACTAGAGGACTGGTGTAATCTCCATTATATGATAGCCACTGGTAGCTAGCATTTGGTGGTAACATTTTCTTTTTTATGTTTTTTGATATTTTGATATTGAAACCATCCTACTAACTATCTTGCTGATAATATTGGATTGGACTTACTCTGGGGCCTGCACAAACAACAAAACTTTGATGGTGATGTCCAACTTTAGGTTGGCAATCAATTTTTGATCTTGTTTTTGTCTTTTCTATAGTAATGGCTCTTGTAGTATAATTTATGAACACATTTTGGACAGACAACTATCAAGTCATGCTTAGGTTTCATACAATCATATATGGTCATGATCTCCCATCAGTATATGGGGAATATCTATGGACTTTTATGTAGTTGTTATGTAATTATTTTTACTCATATATACTCTATCATTTTCATATATAAATAGTATGTTATATTAGACAAAGTTTATATTGAACTACTTTGTTAACGTCGTATTTCAAAACTTATTAATAATATAAATAACTTTTCTAATACAAAATGGTTAGTTTTTTCTTTTATATATATAAAACCAAGAAAAACCAATAATTTTATATTAGAAAAATTATTTACATAATTCATGTATATCTATCTTCTTAAAAAATATTGATATTTTTAATAAAAATATATAAACACATGAATTATGTAAACAACTTTTCTAGTACAAATTTTTTGGTTTTTTCGGATTTTATATTTATATATAAACGAATTCCATGCTTCATGCTTTGTCCGTAATAGAGACCCCTTACGGTGGTTCAATGTTAACTTTGATAAAGTTTTCAAAGTGGATAAAGCAATGGAATCCACGTTGGGTGGACCCATGTTAACTTTGATAGAGTTTTCAAAGGAAATAAAGTAATAAAGTCCACCTTGGATGGGTCATATAAAAAATGAGAGTGTTTCCAAAAGAAACAAAGTGAAGGAGCAGCATTACTAGTAAAGAATGTGTATATTAATAAGATTAAATTATTTTTATTTTATTTAGACAATTTTTAATTTTTAATTTATAAAATGGTAAATAATAGTTACATGACTCATTCCATATGTAATTTTAAATTTATTGTTGGATGCAGACGAGTCATATGTAATTTTAAATTTATTGTTGGATGCAGACTATATTGAATAGATGAAAAGGGAAGAATATTGGTCAAAATATAGTATTTAAAGTGTGAAATAAAGTGCGGAAATTTTTATAATGTTTTTTAATATTATAATAATTTTGAAGTTTTTAATGGAGGTGAGGAATTGTTTGGATAGCTAAAGTGGTTGGAATCTGGTTAATTTTTTTTTAATTTTGTAGATGAAGTGTTTCAATCATATTTTTGATGGTGGAAATTGATTCAGCACTATCAAAAACTTTTTAAACACTTAAAATATTGAATTTTGACAACTTTTATTTAGGTATACAAAAATTCTCTCCAAATTTTTTCAAAATATAATCAAAATTTCCATAACTTTAAAAAAAAAACATAAAATCATTACCAAATCTACACTATAACAATTAAAATAATAATTATAATACCACAATAATTTCATTACCAAAATATATAATATAAGTTTAAAATAATAGTTATATCACTCAAAATATATATGTAATTTTGAATTTTATGTCCAATATATATAATATTGGATACATGAGTTTCATATAAATTTGTATTAATGTATGGGTGAGTATTTCCATGTTACATCAGTGGCAATGTAAATATGGATGATGCACAGTGTTTTCGCACTAAATTGGAACATAGTTTAAGAAAATGAACTCTAAGAAATTAAACCATGTGAACTTTGAATTTTTGTAATAATGCTATGTCATCTTCCCACACATATGATACACGTGTTCTTGTTAGTATAGATGTTGAGTACTTATATGATGAAATTTCCTTAAGAATATTTGTATAATTGTAAATAATGCATGGTTTTTGTCTTTACGTATTCTTTCAAAACATTTAATACAAAATTATGATAGTCATTATAGTCATCAAGTTATCAAGTCATGTGTTAATATATAGTTGGAAGGTTTTAACATAATCAAATATTTTTATTTTTATTTTTATTTTAAATATTAATTAATTTATATTTTTAAGTAAAAATAAAGTAAAATAGTTAACAATATTATTTTAAAAAGTTTGTATATTAGTTTTAAGGGTTAGTTCAATTGGTTGAGTTCCTGTCACTAAAGCACTTTGCTAATGAGAGGTCAGTAGTCAATTTTCTTCGACACCCTCATAGTTAGGCTTTGCTAATAAACCAATAGGATGTGATCCCTTCGAGTGGATCTACTTTGATAAGTCTCGAGGGCTAGCTCAATTGGTCGAATTCTCGTAGCTAAAGCACCTCACTAATGGGAGGTCACACGATCAATTCTCCTCGACACCCTTGGGGTTAGGCTCTGTTAATAAGTCGGTGGGATGCGATCCCTTCAGGTGGATCTATTTGGATATTTTCTTGGCATTTTTTTTTTGTATATTTAGAATTTACATGGTCAAATTTTGAAAAATTTGAGATGCATTTGCCAAAAAATGAAGATTATATTTTTGTTACAATCACAACCTCTAGAATCGTCATAAGAAACCTCAACTAAGACAGCAAACATGCGTGTGAGTATAAATGCCTCCACCACAAGAAATTGAATTTCAAAAATGCCTTGCACATAATTTAGCCACTAGAATTGTCATAAGAAACCTCAAATGAGTTAGCAAACATGTGTGTGAGTATAAATGCCACTAGAATCGTCATAAGAAACCTCGACTGAGTTAGCAAACATGTGTGTGAGTATAAATGCCACTAGAATCGTCATAAGAAACCTCGACTGAGTTAGCAAACATGTGTGAGTATAAATACCTCCACCACAAGAAATTAAATTTAAAAAATGCCTTGCACATAATTTAGAAATGTGCACTTCCTAATAATGGGTGTGGAATAATTTCTAACATCTACCACAAGAAATTGAATTTCAAAAATACCTTGCACATAATTTAGAAATGTGCACTTTCTAATAATGGGTGTGTAAAAATTTCTAACATCCACGCAAGAAATTGAATTTCAAAAATGCCTTGCACATAATTTAGAAATGTGCACTTGCTAATAATGGGTGTGCATTAATTTCTAACGTTTGTGTGTGTGTGCGTGCACGCCTCAACTTTCTACCATGACATGCATTTTCAAAGCTTTTCTTATTCATTGGAAAGGCCTTGAAAAGATCTACATGTCTATAGTATGATATTATGTTTTCCTATATATATATATATTTCTTTTTTTCAAAATAACAAAAAATGAATGTAAATAATATTGTTTCTCCACAGATATTTATTTCTCAAAATAATAGAAAATGAATGACAATTATCAATACCTCAAACCATCACAGAGTACCTTTAATAGGGATATTTGGTCATCAATAGCATTATGGGCGATGTCAGGATGTTTCGCCCTTTAGGGTTGTGTTTCAAAGACTTGACAGTTATAAGGGGAGGAAAACATGGTAAGTAGGCTCTTAATGAAGATTCTAGGGCTCATAGACCATGAACAATGCTTCAAACCACAACATGGACCCTCTAAAGGGGACACTTAGCCTCCAAGTGGAAAATGCATATTCTGATAATGCCTTGGATAACAGGAATAGATCTAAAGGCCTTGCCAATGGATGAGAAGAGTTAGGGTAAGGGTGTGGGAGCAGGGGTGATGACAACAAGGATATAAGGCTCTAGATGAAGCTTCTATATACCAAGGATTGTGAACAAGGTCACTAACCACAAAACATGACTCGTATACTAGATGGTTGTCCTTAAAGTCGGATATGGACACCAATATGTGATTTTTTGCATTGAGAAATATATCTTGAATAGGGACTTTAGCATAGGTTTAATGTGAATATCCTAAAAGTGGTTAGATAATTTGAAAAATAATTATATTTGTAATTTGATTTAGGGAAAAGAAAAATTTGTTATATTTAATTGTTGATTCTAGTAAAGTGTATTTCATGCATTAATGACTTTAGACTAGGATTAATCTCAAATATACATATCACAAAGAGATTATACTTTTACTAAATTAGGGTTTCAACTAAAAGTATAAAGATACTTAGGTAACTTTTCAAATAGGGGCTCAACAGCGCTGAAGAGCAAGATAAAAGCTAGACCCGGGGAACAAGGAGGTCACATAATAACAAGTCTTATGACAACTACTTGTACACTAGATATGTATAGTCATACAAATTTGTATAATAGAGATAGTCATACATAGCCATGCAATATATTTGTATAGTTGTACAAATCTATATAGTAGGTTGTACATTCTTCCCTATAGGATGTTTCATCTCGATTTTTATGTAAAACTATTTCCAAGGTGATTTTGATTAATCATGAAGTTATTAGTTTGGTAGATTGTGAAGGTTTTGAATAAAAAATTAAATGTTAACTATGAAGGATAAATTACCTATGTATGTGTGAAACTATTATATGCTTCCATTATTTAATTTTTTAGCTATCGAGTGAAATTAAGTAATTCAATAATTTATTTGTTCAATTGGGTCATAATGACAACAACCACTTGGCATTGGAAATTTCTACATGCTATTAAAGATTCTCTTTGATTGAGATTCTCAAGGGTTTGGAATGGTAGATCATCTACTGAAAACAAGAACTAGCAATTAAAGATTTTTCTTTTTTAGCTAAATTTTCAAATATAGGATTTTGTTGAGTAGATCTCAGAGATGGCACTAGATACTTTATATTTAAGGATAGATTTCCATGGTCATACAATTTTCTTGTCTCAATAGGTGAGGGTTATACTCTTATTTTAAGAGAATGATATATGGGATATTGTTATGGATGTTATGCCTTCGCTTATATATCTACAATAGTTGGCAACTTACAAGAAGAAGGAAGTATAGACTAAGTGGATGAGTATGAATATAATCATCCACTTACGCTACCCTTGCTATTTCATAATGATAGTTGTGACTATAACACCAACGTGGAAAACCACGACTGGCCAAACCCTTGAATAAATATCTAACAATTATCAATTAAAACAACCGAAGGAAGGACAAACTTACAGATCCTTGGTTTGAGGAAAGTTTTCTTTCTAACATATTTTGCTTAATGCCATGACCCACACCCTACTGAAATTAATGTGGATGTTGCTTGCATACTCGGAAAATGAATTTTATAACAAGTTTTATGATGATGTGATTGGGGCCGGATTGGAGTTGGCAGAAATCGCTATCAATAATTTAAGAGAGAAAATATTGGACTAGGGTGGCCAAAAGGTATGCGGTGTTCATTCCCTATTTTCCCTTCATAAATCAAAGAGATAGTATCATATTTTGTTTCATGAAGACACAAATAAAAATGAAGGTAGTGTTGTGTCTCAATGTGGAAGGAGATGTAGAGGGAGTTCTACATATGTGTAGAACATATATGAATTTAGGTTCATTCATTGGTTTCTTGGAATATAACTCAGATGCTTGACATTTTTACTATTTAAGTCCCTGGTGGACTTGGAATTCCTTTATCTCTTTGAGCTATGAGTCTTTGTGACCTTGAGCCTATACCCTGTGACCTTGGTTGTCAACTACCATTATTGTATTTTGATTATGTGAGTCTTTGTTGCCAACAACGTGCAATTGACATATTGAAAATTCAACCATTGAGTGTTTTCCTTATTTGGTAATCCACTTAGTGCTTGTGGTTTGGTTGTTACACCACTAAGTGTTTGTCTTGTTTGTTAAAATAATTAGTGCTTTCCTAACAATTAATTACACCACTAGATTCTTGTAAATTGGTTGTTAAACTACCCTCACAGTGGATTCAACCCTCAAAAACTGAGAAACACAACTATTACTATAGTTTGGGTGAAGCCCTATGTTTGAATATCGAAGAGTAATTGAGTCACTGGGGTCCTTACTACCAAAGGGTAATTTGTGAACCACTTAAATAATGGGATCCATCTCTTAAGTGTTTGACCTCCCTAGTGGTGTGAACTTACACCTATGCATGTATTCCCTCAGACTCTTGATCTAGTTTGTGGGTGGCCAACTACAAGAAATATTGCATTGTATCTGGCCTATGGTTGGGTGGAGAGTCAAAGTCCCTCCTTTAGTTACTAGCTACTCTAACACACTCAAATAAGTATAGTGATTTATGAATATGTGATTCATGAACGATGGTTATGCTTGTTATGCTTACTGGATTATGTAAGGCCCTATTTCACTCATGAAAGAATGACTTAATCAGTGTATATTCATGGCTGATCAATTATCCTATTTTCTCATGACAAGTGAATTTCCTTATATTCCTTTACAATTATGTTGAATTAATAAAACTATGTGAATGTTATTATCTTCATGAACTGCAAATTTATTTACATGAATATGGTTGGTTTCCTTAAGTCCCTTAGTTAACCTAATATTGCAACTGTTTTTATTTATCTAATATGTTTATGAATGTGATGGCTCATAGTCACTTATTTTAAGAGCATTGTGATAATTTTATGATTATCCACACATGTATGTTATTGTAATGTATGGAGCTTCACTAAGTAAGCATGGTTTGTAGTTTTCCTATGAAATTTGGTCTTTGGAGACATTTCTCCCTTTGCTCAGGATTTGATGTAAGTTAGGTCAGTTGGTTGATTAAATATTTTATGGTCATGGCATAATACTTTTGAAGGTCACTATTTAGAACTTGGTTCTTTTTCTTGGAATTCGGTATTCTAGGAAAATGTTCTACCTTAAGGACATTACGATAAAATTCCTTGAATTTTCCTCCTTGCAAGTTTTGCTAGCAATCGGTACTTTGTATCTAGTACCAAATGGTCTCTTAGTTGACTTGTATCTGGGTCGACTATTGTTTTCATATCCCAAGAGTAGTTGCATTTAGATACATGAGGGGACGATTTAGATCTAACATCACAAAAGCATTTGATAGTCTGGGTATATGATTGGACAAACCATGTGCACTTTTGAAATGAACCATATATAGATCAAGCCAAATTTCGATGAAAAACATGTTTTATTTAGGGTGGGCATTGCTTGGGAAGAACACTGACGTAATACCAAATTTCCCATAAATGGATGAAGCATCCAAAATTCAGAGCACCTAGTGATGGTCGAGTTTAATACATGTGAACAATCTCATATGGAGATGGGACTAGATTTTCCAATGAGCTTACCTGCGGTCCAGAGATCTGAGAGACTGAGACATGTCAATGATGGTAGTAAGGCCTGCACCCTATATTTCCTCGAAATTGGATATAATGTAGAAATGTTGCATAACATGAATGGGTCAACCTGGTGGGACCCGTGAGTTTGGGATGAGGTGGAAAGCACCACAGAGATATGGAAATGATGACATGGATGTTAGGAAGGGTCCATAAGTGATGTGGGATTATTCAGGGTGACATTATAGGACCACTTGGTTCACACATGGATGCCACGTGGAAGTACCTTACTGATGTGGTGCAGTATAATTGGTCAAACTTCAAATGTCCATAAATTTCAATATGGGAGTTGAATTTAGATATAAATTATGTCACTGAAAATATATCGATGAGTTGAAAACAATGGTGGTATTTGTTTTGAGTTTCAATAAATTTAGAAAAAAAGGATTTTTGTAACCCCATCTTCATGACAGACCACGGAATTTAGGTTAAGTCATAAGTAACACCTCCCACATTCCAAAGCATTAGAAGTGGGGGTAAGAGGGAACGCCACACAGTGGTATGTTAGGTCCCTATAATACTAGTGTATTCCACTTATTATTATTATTAGTGTAGCCCCCTATTGTTATTGTGATGCCCATGTATCCCCCATGTTGTTATTGTTATGCACCATAGAATCCCGCTATTGTTATTGTTGTGCCCATGTATCCCCCAAAGTTGTTATTGTTATTCCCCATATAATCCCGCTATTGTTATTGTTGTGCCCTTATATTATTATTGTTATGTAGGTTCTGATTATATTGTGACCCCTTAGACTCCTATATATACCAAGGAGGTCCTATAATTTCAATAATTAAAGAATTGTTCATTTATGTAATGTAAAGGAGGTTACCCCTAGAAGAGGCTAAGTTTTAAGTCATTTATCTATCTTTTCTTCTATTTTGTGAGCTTGTTACATAACATTTGGTATCAAAGCTTTGTATTCTAGGGTTTCGTTGCTTCAAACAAGTCATCTTGGAATTGTTGATATACCTTTGTTTCTATAAAACGCATGGAGTTGAAATATTGGTGAACATAATGTACAAATTTCAGATCTTGGTTCACTATATTTTTTGAGATATGATGTGAGGAAGTTAGGATTTTTGCAGGCTCCAGGATTCAATCTCAAATAGGTGACCTAGGGAAAATCTGCATAACTTTCTCTCCAAGTATTAGATTTTAATTTATTAAAAATAAATTGAAATTGCACAAACTATAGTTTTTCATGTATAATTTTCAGGGCCGAAGTTTGAAATAGTGACACGTGGCACTTCGTACAAGTTCGCTCTACTGAACTAGCTTATAATCAGGTCATCGTGGGAGATTGGGAATAACTCTTTCTTGAAGAATCCAATATTAGGCTAAATTCTTGGGTTGAAAATAAGACTCAGAGGGCTACCATAATATGAAATTTCATACCTTGGAGATACGAAATTACAGAGATATAACAAATTCAATATCGAGCTCCTAAAAAGAAAGAAAAAGGTTTGAAAAGTCAGTTTGATGTAATTCAAAGGGCATATTGAAGCATAGATATTAGTATTTGGCTCTAAAATTACTCCCAAACAAAATAACTCTACACCTAGTAATCCCTCAAAAATATCTACTACTACTAATGAAGAGGAACAATTGCAACATGACCAAGTCCAACAAATTTTTCTCTCACAAAGAGAAACCGAAGATGAACTAAAAGGGGACATGGATGGCTTAAAATTAAACATGTATGGTTTAAAAGAAAAAATAAAGGGCGACATGAATGGTTTAAAAGCATAAATAAAACTAGGCATGGAAGGTTTAAAGGAAGGTTTGACAAAGTTACTACAAGAAATGCTTCCTAATAGCGAAAAGGTATTCCATGAAACCTATGAGGAGAACAAAAGGAATATGAATTATGATTTTAGAGACTCCAATGTTTGGTTGAAGGCCAACCACATTCCAAAGATTGATATGAGGAATTTTGATGGCAAAGATCTGGTAACATGGATATTATAGATGGAGCAATATATTGTTCTCCATGATGTACAACGCACACAAAAGGTACACATTGCATATTTATATTTAGAACCCAATAAGTTTATATGGTATCAATGGATTTGTTATCATAAACTACTTGTCACTTGGTCAATTTTTATGGAGGAAATTATAGCACATTATGAGGATACAAAGAGAAACACCTTCTTTAGCCAATTGATAAATATGAAACAAAAGGGTTCAATGGCGAAGCACATTGAGGACTTCTAAAAATTGAATATCAAGGTCACTAATATTCTAGAGGAGTATAAGATTTATGTCTTCATAGGGACTTTGAAGGATAACAACCAACATGAGGTTTGCCTTTGGGAACTTGATTCATTGGAGAAGGCATCTAGGGTGGCAAGAAAAGTTGAAACCAAAATTATGCCAACAGGGAAGTCTACCACTCACAACTATAAATATGGAATTGTTGTTGCTCCTAGCCTTCCACAACTTGAAAGGTTGATGCCACAAAAATTGCAGGAAAAAAGAGAAAAAGGGTCGTGTTAAAGTTGTGATAGAAAATACACAAAAGGTCATAAGTGTGTTGAAAAGAAATTATTCTACATATTAGATTGTGAAGAGGAGGAAGAAAAGGAATAAGAAACATCAAAAGAGGAGGATATACACAAGACCCCAGTGAAAAAATAAATGAATCCGACCATATCTTGTAATGCATTTGAAATAAGTACCACTCCTCAAACTCTCAAGATAGAAGGATATATCAAGGATAAAATGGTAATAGTGTTGATTGATTTGGGTAATACCCATAATATTATTCATTGTAAGATAGCCAAGGAATTGAATTACTTCCTATATCCAACACCATAGTGTCAAGTGATTGTTGCAAATGGAGGAACTATAAATTGCTCTATAAAGTTCCATAATACCAAGTTAACCATGGGGAAATATGTATTGAATTGTCCAATTCTTTCCATTACAATGGGTGGTGTTGATGTTATACTAAGAGTCCAATAGTTACAATCTTTGGGGATGATAACTTTTAATTTTCAAGAACTTTTCATGGAATTTTTTTGGGAAGGAAAGGAAGTTGAATTAAGTGGTATTACAAGAAAATTAGGAAAGATAATCAACTCTAATGGAATGACAAAGTTTCTAAAGAAACAACAATGGGGTGTAATTGCACAATTATTCTCACTAGAGGTTAAACATCGAAATCATCTATTTTTCCATATCTCCAAAAAGCCCTGGACAATCATTCCAAGTTATTTGAGACTCCAAAAGGCCTCCCACCTATTTGTGATCATGACCATGTTATTCATTTGACTCCAGGAAGTGTTCCTCCAAACATTAGACCTTACAAATATCCCTATACCCAAAAATGTGAAATTGAACATATGGTTGTAGAAATGTTAGAGGCTGGTATAATTCAACCTTGTCAAAGTTCTTTCTCTGCTCCAGTAGTATTGCTACACAAGAAGGATGGATCTTTGTGCATGTGTACAGATTATAGGGAGATCAATAAGATCACTATTAAAGATAAATTTCACATTCCTGTCATTGATGAATTGTTGGATGAATTACATGGAGCAATTTACTTCACCAAGTGGGATCTTCATTTAGGATATCATAAAATTGGAATGAAGAATGAATCATTTTGAAAACAACATTCAAAACTCATGAGGGTCATTATGAATTTTTGGTCATGCCTTTTAGCCTTTACTAATTCACCTTCCACATTTAAAGGTTTGATGAATTCCATTTTCAAACCCTTCCTTAGAAAATTTGTGTTAATATTTTTTGATGAAATATAATCTATAGCAAGTCTTGGAAGGATCATGTTCAACATGTTGACAGAGTGCTCAAACTATTATAGGAGAAACAATTATATGCAAAAAGCTCCAATTTTTTCTATGGAGATCAGGAGGTGGAATATTCGTGTCATATTGTATCTCATGAAGGTGTTAAGGTAGACCCCAACAAAATTAAAGTCATTAAGGAATGGAAAATCCCCACAACCATAAAGCATCTTCGGGGATTTCTCTGGTTGACAGGGTATTATCGCAATTTGGTTAAGAATTATGGGAGAATAGCAACACCTCTAACAAAATTACTAAAGAAATATGCATTTTCTTGGAATCCAGAAGTAACTAAGGCCTTTGAACATCTTAAAGAGGTAATGTGCCAAGCATCAGTCTTAACTATGCCAGACTTCACAAAAACCTTTATTGTGGAATGCTATGCCTCAAGAAATGAAATTGGTTTTGTTTTAGTGCAAGAAGGAAGACCCAGTTCTTTTGAAAGTCATCCAGTCAAAGGAAAGTATTTACACAAACTTATTTATGAGAAGGAAATGTTGGCAATACTACATGCACTAAATAAATGGCGACCTTACCTAATGGGAAGACACTTCAAGGTAAAAATAGATCATGATAGCCTTAAATATTTTTTGGAACAAAGATTATCTTTAGAAGAATAGCAAAAATGGGTCACAAAGATGTTGGGTTATGACTTTGAAATCAACTACAAAAAAGGGAAGAAAAATTTTGTTGCATATGCACTCTCAAGAAAAGATGAGGATGTGGAAGCATTGCTCTATTCCATTTCTATTATCCAACCTAATTGGATAACCAAAGCAAGGGATGAATGTAATAATGGCGAAGAGGTGTGGACACTCATTGCAACATTGTAGCAAGATCCCAGTACATTTGATACATTTAACTGGAAAAATGATTCATTATGGTACAAAGATCACTTATATCTTTATAAGAATTCCCAACTCAAGGAAAATATTCTTTTGGAATTTCACACCTCACCCTTAGGAGGGAACTTAGGATTTTTAAAAACTTACCACAGGGTCAAGAAGGGATTTTTTTGGGATGACCTTAAATGTTATATTCAAATTTTTTTGGCAGAATGTTTGGTTTTCCAACAAAATAAATTTGAGACAATTAAGACCCCAAATCTCCTACAACCTTTAACCATTCCAAGTTAGCATTGGGAGGATGTCTCAATGGATTTTATCATAGTTCTACCCAAGTCTGAAGGAAAGAGTTTCATATTGGTGGTAGTTGATAGACTTACCAAGTATGCACACTTTTGTGCATTATCTCATCCTTTTAAAGCCAACAAAGTTGCTACTACATTTATGGAGACTATTCAAAAGATACATGGAAACCTAAAGATTATTGTAAGTGACAAAGATCCCATTTTCACTAGAATTTTTTGGACAAAATTATTTTCTTGTATTGGTACCCAATTAGATCATAGCTCATCTTATCATCATCAATCTAACGAGAAAACTGAGATAGTGAACAAATGTTTGGAAGGATATATTCGTTTCTTTTTATACGATAAATGAACATAATTGGTCAAGTGATTACCTCTAGCTAAATGGTGGTATAACACTTCCTTCCATGCTACAAAAAAAATTGCCCCATCTATGGCACTTTATGGATGTCATCCACCATCCATCACATCATCTTTAAGAGAAAATTCTAAGGTTCTGTTGAAGGCCTCGAAAATCGGGTCTACAACAAGGGGGATACCTGCCCGGTCCGGACCTTGGTTGGCAACTCCTTATCCGTTTGGTATAGCGGGTCCAACTGGGGATATGGGACCAGTTTCCCAATTCAGTGTGTGTGTGTGAGAAAGATGGGTATTTCTGTTCTAAATGGAATACTTCTATCCTAATTCTAATCTAATGCTATGCTATTGTATTCTAATAAACAGAAAAACATCTAAATTTATGCTAACTCGAGGTGTGATCTTTCTTCTATACGATCTAAAAAGATTCCAAACAATAACTGGTAATAAAGATCATTCAACTATTATAAGAAAAGAACTCAATAAAGATGAACTACTTCGTATAAAAAGTTAGACAAAACAGTTGCGAAAACATATCGCATAAATGAGCTATTCATACACTAAGCATAAATAAATAGTTATCATCGTACAAAAGTTCCAAATGATAACTCAGGCATCCACGTTGTAATATATAAACAACTAAAAAATGAGCATCACTTTAACGCATAAGCAGAAATGGTTAAGAGATAAAAGTACCATTTATAACTAGTCCTACTCATGAGCTTCAAGCGACAATTGATTTATCTCTCCTTGATTTAACATCCACTAAGAGTACAGAAGTGCAACATCAGTAGCAGATATCAAATGCAAATATCAAATAAGCCCTGTTCCATTCATTCCATTCATCAAAACCTCCTCAGAGGGTGCAAAAGTGCATGTTCTGAGGACAAGTTTTTGACAAATTTCTGGACCCTTCTCTAAATGCATGAGAAGGGTTTAAATACTGCTAACTAATTCTAAAAATAAATTATTACAAAAATAAAGGATGCGGTTTAAATGACCGTCCTCTTTTCAGGAAAATAAAACAAAATTAAAACTAAAATTGAACCTAAAATTAAACTACTTCTGTATTTGGTCTTTGAAATCGCACGTATGTAGCATCTGTTTAAAGAGAGTAAGGAGAGTCGGCTGGCTAACTTCCGCTTTTAACTGGGCTGAGAAAACAAAATCTACAAGAGCTGGCGCCATTTTCTCGGCCGAATTTATGATGCACTTAACAATCATCCATTGGCTATGTGGTTTTACCAAGTATGTCCAGTAACAATCCTAGTTTAACTTGCTTAGCCCTTGGATTACTTTGGCCTTTTCTTGAGCTCTCTGTTTCCAATCTGCCCCTAGTTGCTGTGCGTTCGGTAAGTATCCTGGAGTGGTCTCTACGATCAAATTTTCTCTGTGTAA